>BOPN01003670.1:130000-135000 GCA_017312705.2 Penaeus japonicus | reverse complement strand
TTTTTAGTGATGCCATTGAACAGTATCTCTATCCTTCTTATTACCGAATTTCACTGACACCTTCCAGCAACACCTTCCTTTTTAACGACCAAGTCACCAAGTATAACTATAGCAACTGCAAGGCCTACCACACAATACCAGTTTCCTTAAGCTTATTGAATAAAACTACTGTCATATGACGCGACCTCCATTCATCATAATTGATAACATACACAGACATAATCTGTTTACATCCTCTCTTCTTTCATACAGACATTAAAATCGCTCATGCCTATAGCGTACACACATAACACGCCACCGTAACTCTTTGGGCAAAGTACCGAACAATGCCAAGGCTGTTCCATCGCGTTGGCACTCTGCACCTGATTACAGAGTGCCTTTGAGATTCATCCGTTTGATTTATCTTCTGGAACTGACCGCATGGCACTTCTTCCTCCTCCTCCTCCTCCTCTTGTCTTCCTCCTCCTCCTCCTGTCTTCCTCCTCCTCCTCCTGTCTTCCTCCTCCTCCTACTCTTCCTTCATTCTTTCTTTTCTCTCTCTTTTCATTTTCCGTTCTTTCTTCCTCCTCTCTTTCTTTCCTTCATCTTTCCTTCCTCTTCTCTTTACTTTTTTTCTCATCCCTCCCTTCTTCTTGCAGTATCCTTCTTCACTTTCCCTATCTCCTTCTTTCCCTCCTCCTTCTCTCTGTTCTTTCTTTCCTCTTTCGCTTTTCCTCTTCTCTCCCTTTCCCTTTCTCCCTCTTTCTCTCCTTTTCATCTCCATCTCTCTCCCTCTTCATCCCCCCCCCCCCCTTCTGTCTGTCTTACCCATCTTTCCGTTAACCCTTTCCTCTTTCCTCCCTTCCCATCTCCTTGCTTCTTTCCTCCCCCCTCCCCCCCTCCTCTCTCTCCTCGGTTGTTACCTGTGATGCACTGCCTTCCCCCCCAGATGGATATCACGCCCCCTCCCCCCCCCCTCCCTCCCTCCCTCCCCCTATGGCATGTGGTGGCACGGATGCCATGTGGCGCCGCAAACCATGTGGCACAGCTGGCAAGGGCGGGTGCCGATGGGCCGTGACACACACCGGCGGCACATCAGACACTCGCGAGGAGTTGACACGCCAGACGCTGAGTTGACACGGCAAAGGGAATCCAAACACATCCATTCGTCATCCGACATACTTGACACACGTGCACATATACACACACTCAACACTTGTGACACCGCCGGCAGGTAAGATGGCACTTACAGTCTCACTTACAAACTCACTCACACACACAGCCGACGCAAAGCATACATTTTTCTCCCCTTTTTTTCCCCTTTATTTTTTTTTACTTTCCCAAAGCTCAATTAAATGGTTGTTTGGCCATATAATGAGACTGTGGCCATAACTGTCACTAGATGGCGGGACGAGACAAAGTGCGAGAGACAGAGAGCGAGTGGGTCTTCCCGCTGCCAACATTTCCAACACCAGCCAGCCAACCAGCCAGCCAGCTCTAAGCCAATCAGAACTCGAGTTTTCCGGTCTTTGGGAACACCTGATGAGATTAACGAAGATCTAGAAAGAGTAATGTAGTATTTATTGTAGAGTGAGCTCGGTGCTAAACAAGGACAGGAATGGACATATTGGTAGATATTATCTTGTTGTGAATTAAACGAAATAATGGTAATAGTGATGATAAAAAGGGTAATGTTGATGATGATAATATATTCTATTACAATGATAACGATTTTGTTTTTGTTATGATAATGATAGCATAAAATAATATCAATAATAATGATAATGGTTACAATGATAATAATGATAATGGTGATAATGATAGTGATAGTAAAGATAATGATGAAGACAATAACAATAACGATAATAATGATAAACAGGCTTTAGCACAGATGAATAACAATACGATGCTGCTGATAAATAGTCATATATACATATATAAATGAATAAATAAATGAATATATATATATATATATATATATATATATATATATATATATATATATATATATATATATATATATATATATATATATATATATATATATATATATATATATATATATATATATATATATATATATATATATATATATATATATATATATATATATATATATATATATATGTGTGTGCGTGTGTGTGTGTGTGTGCATGTATATATATATATATATATATATATATATATATATATATATATATATATATATATATGTGTGTGTGTATGTATGTATCTATGTATGTATGTATGTGTACATGTACACACATACACACACACACACACACACACACACACACACACACACACATACATATACATACTTACATACGTGTACATACATTATACATGTATGTATGTATGTATGTATATGTATATGAACACATATACAGACACACACACACACACACACACACACACACACACATACATACATACATACATACAGAGAGAGAGAGAGACATATATATATATATATATATATATATATATATATATATATATATATATATATATATATATATATATATATATATATATATATATATATATATGTGTGTGTGTGTGTGTGTGTGTGTGTGTGTGTGTGTGTGTGTGTGTGTGTGTGTGTGTGTGTGTGTGTGTGCATGCATGTATGTATATATGTACACATATAAAGGCACAAAAACAAAAGAAAAAGAAAAACATACAAATAAACTCCATGATAACAAATGTTCACCGTTTAATTCGACTTAGATTGAACAGACGGCCATCAGTCATCATTGAAAGCGCCAATATTTTCCTCGCCTTTTGAAAAAAAAAAAAAAAAAAAAAAAAAAAAAAAAACATGCATTCGTGTTAGTGTTTTTCCGGACTAACAACATTTGCAAGCAGGTAGATTGGTTGAAAATAACATAAAAGAGTAAGACATCCGGTGAAAATAATGACAATGAAATAGCACTCCGAAAGACACATGGTTTAAAGGGAGCAAGAGAGGGAGTGAGAGAGAAAGACAAGAAGAGAGAGACGGAGAGTCAAAGAGCGAAAGAGGTGGGGGATGAAAGAGAGAGTAGAGGAGGGTGATAAAAAGAGTGAGAAGAGAGAGAGGGAGAGAGAGAGAGAGAGAGAGAGAGAGAGAGAGAGAGAGAGAGAGAGAAAAGAGAAAAAGAGAGAAAGAAGGGAGAAAGAAAGAAAGAAAATGAAAGCGAAAGAAAAAAAAAAGAATCCGAGAAGAAAGACAGAAAAAAACGAGAGAGAGAAAAAAAAACGAGAAAAAAAAAAAAAAGAGAAAGAGAGACAGAGAACAACGAAAGAGAGACAAACGCGCGAATGAATCAATCTCCACTTATAGAGCACTTACCTGCATCTTAGCCATAAACACACTCCCAAAACCCCATTATCGCCCAAAAACACCAAAAAATAGAAGAAGAAGCAGAAAAAAAAAATAAATAAATAAAGTCGACGATATAGAACCACTTTACACATCCTTTCCCGAACGATATGTCAGTCTCTCGAAAGACTCTTTACACTTATGTGATCTAGCAAGTGCGTGTTTACAGACACAAAATGACAGTCTTTTGTTTTTTCCCCCCTTTGGGTTATAATCTCACCTAATGGATTTAATCTCACCTAATTCCTACTAATGGTATTGTTACCCGGATCTTGTAGTTACTCATTCTGTTACCTGTGGCTTTATCTTCTTCTTCCCGCTGTGAGTAACTTCATATGAAAGTTGTACATAAGAGTATTAAGTCTTTTATATTTTCCTGTTTTTTTTTTTTGTTGTTGTTGTTGTTGTTGTTTTGAGATCCGGAAAAATAGGATTGATTAAATGGCAAAGGTGATATTAACAATAATAAGGTAGATGTAATGGTTGTTGCACGATTATCTTGATGGTAATCATTCTTTCGTCTAATTAAGTGAGGATGATGGTGGTTGTGGTGGTGATGGTGATGATGATGATAATGGTGGTGATTTGAAGAATATGATGACTGTGGTGTGATGGTGATGATGATGATAATGGTGGTGATTTGAAGAGGATGAGGATAAGGATAAGGATGATGATTTGATGAGGAGGATTAAGGTGTCATGATGTTGCGATGATAACATTGATAATGATAGTAATAATCATGACGATGATAATAATGATAGTGATGGTATTAATTATGATGATAATAATTATGATAATAATGATGATAATGATGAACACCCATGGTAAGATTAACAGTGATAGTAATGCTGATGAAAACAATAATAACGATAATGATAAAAATGCTCATGATAATAGCAATAATGATACTAATAAAAGTGTTAAATAAGAATAATAACAATAATAATTATGATACTAAAAATGATAATGGCAATAATGATGATAATGATGCTAACATGTACAATAAGGATAATGATGATAGTTATGATAAATAAGAAATAATAACAAAATTAACAATAATGATAATAACAGTAATGACACAAATAATGATAATGATTATCATAACAATAACAAGAAGAATAATTATTATAGTAATAATAGCTTTCATTATTTTCATTATCATTATCATGGCAATCATTATAATCATCATTATTGCTTTTATCATTATTGTCATCATTATTATAACCATCACTATCACCATCACTATTAATAATGATCACAATGATAATAGCTATTATCATAATTATCAACATTATCATCATAATTGTAGCTGCTAATATCACTACTATTAACATCATTATTACTTTTAACATAGTCGTCATTACCATTATTATCATCATATTCAATATAATGCTATCATTATTTGTATCATTATAATCATTAATGGCATCATTATTTTCATAATCATGATTTCAATAATGCCGATGATAATAATAATAATTGTTATTATCATTGTCAATGTCATTACTATTACTAATGATAATAATAATGATGATAATGTTACTATTGATAATAATAATGATAAAAATAATAAATATAACGAAAATAATTGTATAAATAGTAATAATAAAGATAATGTTGATAACAGTAATGATAATTACAAAAATAATGACAA
>BOPN01003670.1:97500-102500 GCA_017312705.2 Penaeus japonicus | reverse complement strand
GGGGAGGGCTGGCAGACAGACAGACAGACAGAGATAGAGGTAGAGTTTGATATATTTCATAAATATACGCATTCGTATATAGATACATTTCACTGCCATATCTGTATGTTAGCATACCTGTTAGGTAACCTTTTTGTGGCCTAAAGATTATCTCTGAACAAACATTTAAAGAATTTCCCCCGAAAACAATCCCCTTTGGATAAGATAAGCAAGAAAAAGAGTAAAAGAACAATAAGATCAAAAGGCAAAGAAAAAAAATTAAGAAAATCAAAAAGAAAGAGACGAAGAAGAGGTAGAACGAACAGCAGAATAAGAAATAATAATCCGACCGAACTTTCGACCAAAGCCATTTATCTCGCGTGATGTTTAACAGACTCCTTGACTCCACAAGGATTTATCAATTTCGATTTCCAAACAGGCGAGGAGAGCGACGCAGACGTGTTTGCTTTGGCAAGAACAGCCTTCGGGTCTAGAGATAAAAAAAGAGATATGAATGGTGATTTTGGAAAAATGCAGAGTAAATTTAGAGTTATTTAGTTATAGTACAGATGAAATCAATGAAAATTTAATCAGAGGAATACGATTAACTTGGAAAACTTGATGGAGAACAAAGTGGAACTGAATAAAATATAAATCAATTAATTAATAAAAAAACATACGAGCGGTTAACGAAGTTAGAGAATTCAAAACATTAGCAGATAATCGCAATTTGAATGACGGTACTACAATGACTTTGACACAGCTGGAACGCTACGCCACAGCTGCAGCAAAAACAATAAATCACAGCTTAATTTCTCGAAATTTTAAAGGTCGGTGACGCCAAAGAATTAACCTGCAATTGCACACAAAAGAATAAGGAGAAGTGACGGTGAAGAATGAAGGTGGAGAATGAGGAAGAAATATTTTTTTACGGTTTTCTTTTCTCTTTTTTATTTTTTTGACATTTTTATGCATTTCTTTATTTTGTTTAATGAGGTGTCATAATAATAAGTATACTTGATTGTTGCTGTTGTTTGAGGTGATTCATCGTCTTGGTTAGTTTGGTTTGCGAATATTGCAGGAAAAGATATGAATGGGAATTTCAACGTGCAATTTGATAGTGACACGTTAACACATAGACGTATATCTCTATTTTTATATCTACCTTTCTAGTTATCTATCTATCTGTCTATTTATCTAATCTATCTATCTCTATCTATGTGTACATTGTCGTTAGGATGTGTGTGTGTGTGTGTGTGTGTGTGTGTGTGTGTGTGTGTGTGTGTGTGTGTGTGTGTGTGTGTGTGTGTGTGTGTGTGTGTGTGTGTGTGTGTGTGTGTGTGTGTGTGTGTGTGTGTGTGTGTGTGTGTGTGTGTGTGTGTGTGTGTGTGTGTGTGTGCATGTTTCTGTGTGCACGCATGTGGGATAATAGTTGCTGTAGTTAAATTACTATCACAGTTCCACAGACATGAATAAATTTGTACACTACCTCGACTTCAGGCCTAAGAGAGGAATATTTCCATTTAGGCCCTATCTGAAGTTACTTTTTTATTTGTTTCTTATCTTTCGTACGTCCATCTTTTTTACTTTTCTTAGCTCCTTCGAAAGATACAGTGTGGTACGTGGTAGCTAAATTTCCAGAGAGATGTCATTTTACTTTCGTATATTTTCTGACACTTCCATTTTTAACATGGAGAACAAGGTCGTCAATCTTTACTATGGATGGTGAAATTTGTGATTGATATGTGTGTGTGTATGTGTGTGTGTGTGTGTGTGTGTGTGTGTGTGTGTGTGTGTGTGTGTGTCTGTGTGTGTGTGTGTGTGTGTGTTTAGTAATATAGATAAGTGTCACTTCATGTGCGTGTGTGTGTCTTCGAATGTACGTATGTGATTTTGAATGTGTGCATGCGTCTTTGACTATGTGTTTGTGTCTTTGCATTCTTGGATGTGTCTTTCTATGTGTTTGTATATGTTTGCGTGTGTGTCTTGCATGTGTGTGCATGAAATAAATACAATCCATGCAACAGGAACACAAATTACTTATCATATTACACCGTCAGATAAAGATATAAAAAGAATGATATTCCGTAATGCTTAAAAAATTATGTACACTCGGATTTGATTAAGAGAAAAAAAAAGAGAACGAGAGAGAGAGAGAGAGAGAGAGAGAGAGAGAGAGAGAGAGAGAGAGAGAGAGAGAGAGAGAGAGAGAGAGAGAGAGAGAGAGAGAGAGAGAGAGAGAGAGAGAGAGAGAGAGAGAGAGAGAGAGAGAGAGAGAGAGAGAGAGAGAGAGAGAGAGAGAGAGAGAGAGAGAGAGAGAGAGAAAGATAAAAGAGATAGAGAGAGCAAGAATACAAAAACAGCGGAAAAGTGAAAGGTAAATAAAAAAATAAAATAAAAAAACGCGGGAAAATAACAAAAGATAAAAATAGACATCAATGCATCAAAAGCAGACACATTTACTGTGTTATTTGCATAAAGAACCGTATTAGATTTTCTTCAAACATATGTGAAGGTGTAAAAAAAAAAAAAAAAAAAAAAAAAAAAATAAATATATATATATATATATATATATATATATATATATATATATATATATATATATATATATATATATATATACATATAAACATAATAAAAACAACAAACACAAACTACGATACGAACTCAACACAAAACAAACATTATTTCTATTCGGATTTCAAATGTTTATCGATGAAATAAGTACATTTAGATATGTTCACTGCATAACCCAGGTGTCTATCCTTTTGTTTGTTATGAATTACGAGAATTTGTAACTAGATATTAGTATTTTGTTCAGTTAACCCTTACACCTGTGAACAAAACGAACATTGTATTTGTTTGTTTGTTTTTTTGTTATTGTTACTGTTCAAACTTTTATCCTCGATTTTATTGTTTTCCTGCTGTGTTGTTTTTGTTGTCGTTATACTGTTAATACGTCGTTATTATGATCGTCATTATTGTTATTATTATTGGGGTTACTGTTGCGTCTATCGTCATCATTCTACGGTATCGTTATCACGTTTATTATCATTCTATTTTGTCTGTTATTATTATCATTACGGTCCATTTACGCCCTTCATTTGCACTTCTTTCACTCCCTCCCTCTCCCCTCCCCCATCCCTATTTTCCATTACATCCCTCTACCCATACACCCTTCCCCTTCCATCCTTCTACCCTCCCCCCTCTCCCCCTTCTACATTTCTACCCCCCCCCCCTCCTTTTGGCGCCAGATGATATTGAGGAAAAGAAAAGAAAAGGAGAAAGAAAGAAAGAAGGATATGAGTGTGTGTGTGTGTGTGTGTGTGTGTGTGTGTGTGTGTGTGTGTGTGTGTAGACACTCTTAGACAGATGCGTAAAATAAATAAAGATAAACAGCTAGACGGACTGACAGAGACATATAGGTGTCTGAATAGCTGTGTTTGAATACGTCTACGTTCAGGTAATTGTAAACCGTCCTTGCGTATGTGCACGTGTATACGTATACATGTGTATACGTTCATGAGTACGAATCCCCATCATTACATACAGTTATTGATATAGAAATAAATAAAAAATAGAAAAGAGGCATCATGTTCGCCTCCCCCCCCCCCCACCCCCCACGAAGGGGACCAGAGTGATGATCCCATCCACGAAAAGTGATGATGATGGCGTCTGCTGTTGTAATGACTCGGCTGTTATTAACTCCACGGAAGGCTAAGGGGAGAGGAGGAAGAAGGGGGAAGGGGGAAGGGGAGAGGAGAGGAGGCGGGAAGTGGCTAGACCATCGCGTAAGGAAAGTGGTCGTGCCAAGTGGTAAAAGTGGATGATCTGACACCCTGCTTTATGGCCCGACGCTGTTAGATCCGTAAGCAAGTGTCGGCGGTGTCAGGCTGGCCCGGCCACGCTGCGCTAATTTACGGCCTAATCGCCCTGCCTTCCGTGCTTGCAAGCGCAACCGGCGCCCGTGATGATGACCGATCGGTGGATGCGTTTGTGGGCGAGTTTCTTTGTGTTTGTTCTTTCCTCTTTTCATTCTTCTTCTTCTTCTTCTTCGTCGTCTTTTTGTTTGTTTGTTTTTTTTATCTTCCTTCTTGTTTTTCTGCTTCATCTGTTATTATTTTTTCTGCCTCTTTTGGGTTCCGTTTTTCTTCTTCTTCTTCTTCTTCTACTTCCTTTTTCTTATTCTTATTCTTCCCTATTCTCTCTTCCTCTTCTATTTCCTTCTGTCTAGTATCTCGTCTTCTTCTTTTTGTTTGTTTGTTTGTTTTCACTCCCTTTTTTGTTGTTGTTTTCCTTTTTTTTCTGTTTAATCTTCATCTTCCGTTCCTTTCCCGTTCTCCTTCTGACGTTCACTGGACTTGAAAACTGACCTGTTGGTTTCCGCCGGGAATTTCTCTCTCTTCCTCTTCTTCTTCTTCTTCTTCCTCTTCTTCTTCTTCTTCTTCCTCTTCTTCTTCGTCGTCGTCGTCTTCGTCCTCTTCTTCTTCTTCCTCATCTTCTTCTTTTTCGGTTTCTTCTTCTTGTTCTTCTTCTTTGTCGTCTTCGTCTTCTTATTATTATTCTTTCTCTTCTTAATTCTTCTTAGTCTTTTTCCTCTTCTTCTTCTTCGTCGTCGTCTTCGTCCTCTTCTTCTTCTTCTTCCTCATCTTCTTCTTTTTCGGTTTCTTCTTCTTCTTCTTCTTCTTTATCGTCTTCATTGTCTTCTTCTTCTTCTTCTTTCTCTTCTTATTCTTCTTAGTCTTTTTCCTCTTCTTATTCTTCGTCTTCTTCTTCTTCTTTTTCTTCTTCGTCGTCGTCGTCGTCCTCTTCTTCTTCTTCTTCATCTTCCTCTTCTTCTTTTTTCGTCTACTTCTTCTTCTTCTTCGTTTTCTTCTTCTTCGTCTTCTTTTTCTTCCTTTTCTTCTTTTTCTGCTTTTTAATCTTCTTTTTCTTCTTTTCTTCTTCTTCATCTTCATCTTAATCACCCTATTTTTTTTATTTCTTTGTTGTTTTTTCCTTCTCCTCTCCATTGTGCTGCT
>BOPN01003670.1:80000-85000 GCA_017312705.2 Penaeus japonicus | reverse complement strand
CGCTAGGGAGGTGCAGAAGAGATGCAACGCCCATGGTTCCCGAAGGACGTGGTGTATGTAGTTCGAGGGGCGTTTCGGAGAATCAGCGATTACTCTGCGGAGTGTGATCGTGGGACGAGATGTATGGTGAGGGGCGTACTTATGACTAATGGTGCAGGATGGTGAGTGAATGCGCGTCTAGGCTACACATATGCGTTAAAAAAAGATAAAATTCTTGAGATAAAACCATGCACTCGTGTCTTTGAGAGACTACGCCGCAACGAGAGAGAGAGAGAGAGATAAAAGAGAAGCAGAGAATCACCCAGACCGTATCCTTCATGAGCCAACATGGCCGAGGAATCATGATAAAAAAGGAGTGTGATGAGATGAGAGATGAGGAGGAGTGTGGTGAGAGATGAGGAGGAGTGTGATGAGTGTTATGATCCCCCGAATGTCAGACGGAGCTCGTAAGAACGTTTCTCACGCCTCCGAAACGAGTTTTATTAAGATGAAGTCCTCATCTCAACCCTGATGTTCGAAAAAGTTACAAAAGTGAAGTATGATGAAGAAGGCAGGCAAGCGAGACCTAAAATCATAATGATTGTGAGGGTTTACGTGATAAAAGTGAAATTCATATCGTTGTTATTTTCATTACCGTATTATTTTCATTATTATCATTATTTCTATTATTATCATCATTAACCTTATTATTTTCGTTATCATTATTTCTATTATCATCATCATTATCATATTTACCACTATCATTATCATCCTTTTTGTCATATTTAGCAATATTATTATCATTTTTATCATATTTATCGATATTACTATTATATATATGACTATTATTATGATATTCATCACTACCATTATCATATTCATCACTAATATTGTCATTATTATTACTAGTATTATCATCTTCATTATCATTATTCTTATCATTATTACCATCATTATTATCACTCTCATCATCATAATTATCATCACCATCATCATCATCACATCATCATTACTATTCTATTCATCAAGAAGAAAAGGAGGAAGAAGAGGGAATGAAAGAAGACGAGCCAAGAAAAGACAACAACTCTTAAAAGCAAAGCGAGTGAGGCGTAAAGAACCATCTGTCGAGGACGAGCGCTGATCTTCGAGCGTCACCTCCCGAAAGACCATCACCATCAAAGCCTCAAGTGACACTCGACGCGTCTCTCCTCCTCCTCCCGCTTTCCCAACGGCTCCTAAAGTCCATCCATAAAATTAATTAAACACAAGACTAGGCCCGCCAAATGTGTCGCCAAAAAACGCCGGTAATTTGTCGCTCAACTCATAAAATGCGACGAGAAAATGTTTTGTCGCAGCCCCGCCGACCGCACTGTCAGCCGGAAGAGGTCGTATATCCAGGTTATGTTGACGTGAGTAATGATGGGTGTGAGCAGCGACGAGTGCCAGACATCAACCCGGGTATAGTGCCAGAACCAGCCGTTTCCTCGGAGATAATGCTAGGAAGGCGAGGGGTGGAGGGGGGGGGGGGGGAGATTGAGTATGAGGGAGGGGATTGGGGTTGGGATAGGGATAGGGGGAGGGGATAAGGGGAGTGGATAGGGTAGCTCCTTTATGTTGAGATAGTGCTAGGTTTGCTTCCCTCAGGAGGATGGTGGGCGGGATTAGGGCTGTGGGGATTGTGCCAGGTTATGTTGTAATGGTGCCAGGGTTCGCTTCCTTCGCGAGGGGGGAGGGGGAAGAGGGGGGAGTGAAAGAATTGTACCTTCGTTTAGGTATGGTGACATACGCAACGCCTTCGAAGAAAAGATATTGTGATTCCATTTAATATTGAAGATGAAGATATATGGTGCGAAGTACAGGGACAGAGTAAAATGTATTACTATTATTGTAATGTTAATAGTAGAGTAGCCGTTGTGTATATGTCGGTATGAGTTGTTACAGTAGCCTATGACAGAATAAACAAGTAATGACATGACATTAAAACCAGCTTTCTTTAATGATAAAAAAACGCCATATGGCACCAATGGGATGGCACAACAGAGATGATATCAATTTGAAACCACTTGGCACCACCTGAACCACTTTCGCACATAAGAATTCTCAATTATTGATGAATAACTTATTTCCCCACGTGTGTTTAGATTACGTCAATTTCAGAGAAACAAAGAGAGAAAAAAATAAATCTATAGTCACTCATATTCTCTGTGTAAACCATAGCTGAAATCCCCATAACATGTTACCCCGTTTCACTAAAACAGTACATGCAATATTGCGCATTATGCTCACTCATAATGGTCAACTTGCTCCACTATACCATAGTTAACAGCCCCATCTGCTTTACGGTGCTGTATCTTCCTATTCCAAAACAGAGCTTTGGTTATTCCATCTTGAAGGTTTAATTAAAGTTGCTTAGACTGTATCATTCGGTTTATTAAAAGGGTCTTGATCGTTAGATTTCTTAACTCATCCTCTATCTGAAATTGCGTTCTTTATGAAATTGTTTGGTAATTAAGGTTTTATTATTAATTACTTTCAATAAATATATAGGAAATTACTTTGTACATTTATCGATTGGTTTCAAAATTAAAAATTCGGTAATCAAACTAACCACGACGAAGAATAAGCTCTCAAACACCCAAAGAGGAAAATAAAAGACGAAAGAAAGAAAACAACAACACGCACCCACAAACAAATCTACAAGCACCCATTGTGACGATCCCGCAATATCTCTCCGGAATGGCCCTTCATCCACCCAAAATCATATAAATATTTGTCCCCGCCATTTCTCTCCCCAGATAAGCTGCAATGCCTCGCCTAACCACCAAACGACCACATACAGTCACCGCAATTATCAGCCGGCGGAATCGTCCCCATCTCGAGGGGCCACTCAACAAGCATGACCCACCTTTTTCCGTCTGTCTCTCTATCTTTCGTGAATGATCGCCTCTTCTGTGACATTTACAGATACCCCCTGCGATTAGATCTTGCTCGTTACGTGACGTCGAGGGAGACTAAACTTCAAAAACACCAGAGGAATAAAACTGCAGCGGAGAAAAATCAGAGGAGGGCGAGTCCCCAATGCTGAGTGAGTGGCCCCCGTGTGATCCCCGCTAACCATCTCCTTGTAAGAGGGAATTTCCCCTCGCCATGACGAATTCCCCTCCGCCGTCGATTTCACTGGCGCTGCCACCGGTTAATGGCTCAGAAACGACTAGTTATTGCCCGGCTCGAGCGAGTGACAGCTTCTGCCGGGCCTCGAGGCTGAGAACTGTTTCTTCTGGCTGACACAGATGGGCTGACACGGACGAGGGGAGAATGAGAGACTGATGTGTGTGTGTGTGTGTGTGTGTGTGTGTGTGTGTGTGTGTGTGTTTTGAATGAATTATAGTGAAGAGAAGAAGGGAGGAATGGAGGGATAAAGAGAAAAGAAGGAAGAAGGATATAGAAACTTAGAGAGAGATTGATAATAATGGTGACTTCGCCGATGTCTATGATGTCTATAATAGCAACGTAAAAATGATAATAATGATAATGATGACTATCATCCTCATGTTCATTATTATTATCATTGTTATGATGATAATAACACAAATAAGAGAGTAAGAAATTGAAATTGGGAAGATAAAAAAAATCACAAGATAATGACGTCACATGGAGAAATAAAACAATTATAATGCATATCTGGTGAGAACAAATAAAAGGAGAGGGAAAGAAAGAAAGATAGACAGATGAACAAAGAAAGAGAAATCAAGATAGACAACAGAGAGAAAGAGAATAAGATAGACAAACGAAGAGACAGAAAAAGAGAGAGGAAAAGAGAAAACACGACGAAATAATTCCAACGAAAAAAATGAAAAGAGAAAAAAGATAATTTATTCTCAATATGCTCTCAGGACTTGACACCCGAACTCGATGATGAAAAGAAAAGAAAAAATCAAATGATTTCTCAATAAACCTTTGGAGAGTTTATTACCAACCAACCTCTTGTTTGATGACCGGGTGGGGGAGGTGTTGGCAGAGGGGGGGAAGGGAGAGGGGAGGAGGGGTTAGGGGGGTCTCTAACCCTTTGAAGTCCTTCCCCGCCGGCGGTGTAGAGGGAGGAGGGGAAGGAGGAAGGAAGGGGGTAAGGGGACGAAGTGAGGGAGGAGGAAGGAAGGGGGTAAGGGGGAGTGACGAAGAGAGGGGGAAGAGGAAGGAGGTGGGTGAGGAGAGTAGAGGGGTAGGAGGAAGGAGGTGGGGTGAGGAAGTGAAGAGGAGGAGGAGGAGGAGGAGGAAGACAAATCAAAAACAATCTGAGAGACGCAAGACACTTGGCCGGTCGACCTGCAAAGGGGCAACTGCTCGCGTTCCTGTAGCAGAACTAATGGTTAATGCGTCATAAGGAGACGTTTATGGCACATTGGCAAGAGGGAGGGGCTGGGAAGGAGGCCAGGAGGGAGGGGAGGGAAGAGAGGGAGGGGAAGAAAGGGAAGGGAGAAGAAAATGGATGTGGTTTGAGGTGTGACAAGAGAAAAAGAGAGAGTGAGAGGAAGAGAGAGAGCGGGAGTAGGGGATAATCTGTTAGGGAACAAATTGATGCAACTAAAATACAAATGGAATGTTTTATCCATTCACATCAGCCTATCGGAATGTATTTATACATTTATACATCCACTTAAACATTTATACATACATATATACATACATACATTCATACATACATACATATATATATATATATATATATATATATATATATATATATATAAAGGGAAGGGAGTGAGTAAGGAAAAGAAAGGGAGGGAGTGGGGAGGAAAGGAGGAAGGAAATATGAAAAGAAAAAGGAAGGGAGAGAGGGTAAGCGATGGAGGGAAAGAAGAAGAGTTAGAAGGAAGAAAGTGAAGGGAAGGAAGGAAAGAGAGGGAGGGAGGTGAAGGAGGCCAGGAATGAGGGAGGGAAGGACTAAAAAAGAAAGGGAAGTAGAGAGGGTGGAAAACAGGAAGCAGGGACGGAAAAGAAAAGGAAGGAGAAAATAGTGGAAT
>BOPN01003670.1:70000-72500 GCA_017312705.2 Penaeus japonicus | reverse complement strand
AGTGAGAAAGAGAGAGAAAGAGAGAGTCAGAAAGAGAGAGAGGGAGAGAGTTAAGAAGAAAAAGAGAGAGGCCAAGAAGATAGTTACCCTCAAAGGCAATGTAGACAAACGCAAAAGAAAACTTCACACATGAGCTCAACACAAGCGGCACTTTCTTCGTCTGGCAGGTAAGTATTTTCAGCAATTTGCGCAGTGCGATTCACCGCAAAATTGGCAACTCTATGAATCCTTTCACTTACTTTAGTCTGCTGATAAAATAAAAAAAATAAAAAATAAACACTTGCAAAATAAAAGAAATACAAAAAAGTAACTGTGTTTTTGGTGTTGTTGTTATGAGATATTCAATAGCAAATCGTATATAATAACAAAAGAACATAGACTTTAGAAAGATGACATAGAGAGAGAGCAGGGGAGAAGAAGAGGGGGCACAAAGAATAGCGGGTGGATAGGAGAAAGGTGATAAAGAGGAATTAGGAAGTGGATACCAAGTGGAATCTTTAGAGATGACGACAGAATGCGGGTGAGATGAGGAGGGGTACTAGAGAGGCAAGGGGGTGGGGGTGAGATATATGAGTAGAGTGAAAAGGAGGGAGGACAGGTGGGAAGGCCAGATGGTTGGATGAGATGGAGGTGTAGGGCGAGCTACAGATGGCTACAGGCGGAGAACTGGCTAACTAGGAACGAGGGAGGCGAGGTTATACAAAGAGGGGGGAGGGGGGGGGCATTGGAAAGGGGGGTAAGTGAAAAAGCCAAATCACAGGTTGTTTAGTACGGAGAGGAGGAGGTTCGAGTGCGTGGGAAACAAAGGGGGTTTGGGAAAGGGGGTAGAAAGAAGGGGCAGATTGAGAGCGAGGGAGCAGGTGGCTAGGTAAGAGAAAGAGGAGGGAAGAGGTGGGGCAGAGTAGAAAAGGGAGTAAAAAGACAGGTGGTTACCACAGGTGGCTAGTTAAGAGAAAGACGGTGGTGAGGGAAGGGGGGGGGGAGCATGGAGTAGGGGAAAGAGTAGGAAAACAGGTAGTCAGTATACAGGTAATCAGGCAAAATAAGGATAAGAGAGAGAGAAGAGGTAGTAACCAAGGGAACGAGTAGACAGGTGGTCAGCACAAGCGATCAGCGCAGATGGCCAGGCAAAAGAAGAGTAAGGGAGAGAGAGAGAGAGAGAGAGAGAGAGAGAGAGAGAGAGAGAGAGAGAGAAGCGAGAGAGCGTCCAGGGGAAGGAGGGACACCGCAACGGCCAGACCGCCACCCTGACCACACAAGACCCGCCGCCACGCCCTCCGCCTGGTGTTAAAAGGGCGCCGACGGAGACTGCCGCCGCCGCTGCCGCCGCCGCTGCCGCCGCCACCGCTGATCAAAGGGTGAGGTCGCGATCTGAAGACACTCGCCAAGACAACGATCGCGCAAATATTGGCAATTGAAGAGGCAAGGCGGGGCTAATGATAGAGTGGCGGAGGGAGAGGCTGTGACAGGGCGCTATCTTGGGCTATCTTCCTTCGCTTCGTTCTCACACTTCTCTTCTTCTCCCTCATTCTCTTCCTTGTCTCCCTTTTACTCTTTCTCTTTCTTATCTCCTTCTCTCAATAGTAATAACGATAAAAGTGATAACAGGGATAACAATTACAATAACAATTACAACAGCAAAAAATAGTGGCAAAAAGGGATAATAATCCATACAACAACAAATAAATATCTAGAAAAACAACAAATAAAAGGAAACAACAAAAAAGTAAAGAAATCACAACAAAATAAACAATTAACGAAACACACTTTCATACGGGAAGAGTTACAACATCTTTGAGACCCTGAAATAGATCTCTTTCTGAAAGATCGCTGAATATTTTCTTGACGTCTGAAGATTTCAAGAGAGAGATATCAACTTGATTCTGTTCTAGTTAAGTGATTTCGTGATGAATCGAGGGAAGGGAACTTGAGAGAAAGGGGGAGAGAAGGAGGAAGTTAGAGAGGGAGGGAGAGAAAGGGGTGGGAAGAGAGAGGGAGAGAGAGAGAGAAAGGGAGAGAGAAAAAGAGAGAGGGAGGGTGGGGGAGAGAAAGAGAAAAAAAGAGAGACGGAGGGTGGGAGAGAGAGAGAGGGAGAGGGAGAGAGAAAAAAAGAGAAGGAGGGAGGGGGAGAGAGAGGAAGATAGAGAGAGAGACTAAAGAAAGAACATCATCTTTGTCAATACGACAGAATTTTTTGCAATTTTGATAACAGTAATATATGCAATTGCAGTTCTGGCAATGGCAGTAGTAGCAATAATAGTCGCATTGACAATAGCAGCATGAGTAATAGCAGTATCGTTGCCAACAGTAGTAATAGCAGCAAAAAATGTAGTGAAAATAATAGCGACAGAAGCATTATTGAATTTATTTTATTAGTAGTAGTATTATCATTACTATTGTTATTATCATTTATTACTATTACTATTGCTACTGCTATTGTTATTATCATTATTATCATTATCATGATCATTATTATTATCATTATTATTGTTGTTGTTGT
>BOPN01003670.1:62500-65000 GCA_017312705.2 Penaeus japonicus | reverse complement strand
CTCTCTCTCTCTCTCTCTCCCTACCGTTCACGCAACCATCACAAGTTATAATCACCAGACACGGACCACCTTTGGGGCAAGGGATCGGCAGGAATTTGAGGATAGAACAAATACTGGTATTATTTCGGGGGGAGTGTGTTATTTTGTGATTCACGGTGCCCGGGGCTGTTGACTCTAGTGCGCCTCAAAACTGCAGCAAAAAGTTCCACAATGCTCAGGGGGCTCAAAATTATTGAAAAGCTTTTGGATTCTGCTTGGCTAGACACGGGATCTCTTCTTTTTCTTTTTTTTTCTTTCTTTTTTTCTCTCTTTTTTTTTTTCTTTTTTTCTTTTTTTTTCTTTCTTTGTGTGTGTGTGTGTGTGTGTGTGTGAATGTATGTTTGTGTGTATGTGTGTATCTGTCTATTGGTATACTTTTTTGTATATGTGTGTGTGTGTTTTTTTCGGTTTGTTTTACTCCCTTTCTTTCGCGGTATTTTTATCGCTGGTTGATGGTTCCCTGGGCTAGGTTTGTTCCGTTTGTTTACCTCGGACTACTAACCCTCTTTTCCTGCATCTCTCCTGCCTCTCTCCCCTCTTGGTTTCTCCTTTCCCTTTCCTTCATTCCTTTTCCCTTCGCTCTTTCCACCCTCACCCCTTTTCTTCCTTCTAACTATCTTTCTCTTTCCATTATCCCCTTCTTTTTTCCTCCTTCCTTCTTCCTCCTTCCACCCTCTCCCTTCTCCCTTCATTTCCCCTCCCCTCTTTCCCCTTCTAAATTCCCTTCCCCTTTCCTCCATTCTCCCATTCCTCCTTTCCCCTTCTCTTCTCCCCTTACCTTCCTCCTTCCCCATCCCTGTCCTTTTCTTCCCTTCCCCCCATTCATCCTCTCCTTTTCTCTCTTTCCACCCTCATCCGTATCTCCCCTTCCTCTCTCCACCCGCCCCCCTATTCACTCCTTCCACCCACCCTTCCCCCCTCCCCCTTCCTCCCCCCTTTCCTTCCCTCATCCACCCTTACCCGTAAAAGAATAATAGAACAGAATATAATAAGATAAAACAAAACACACACAACCTGTACAAAAAAAGAGACAGAATATAATAAGATAAAACAAAACACACACAGCCTGTACAAAAAAAGAGACAGAATATAATAAGATAAAACAAAACACACACAGCCTGTACAAAAAAAAAAAAAAAAAAAAAAGCGTGATGCGTGCGCCATCTCCTTTTCGCGATACGCCGATACACTCATCGGAAGCCTTACTCTTAGATTCAGTCTGACATTTTCTTTCTTTTCTGTCGGTAAGGGACGGGGTGGGATAAATATATATCTATTGCTCGCTCGCTGTCTTTATCTCTCTATCTATCTATCTATCTATCTATCTGTCTATCTCTATCTCTTTCTATCTCTCTCTCTTTGTCTCTCTCTCTCTCTATATATCTATATATATATATATATATATATATATATCTTTCTCTCTCTCTCTCTCTCTCTCTCTCTCTCTCTCTCTCTCTCTCTCTCTCTCTCTCTCTCTCTCTCTCTCTCTCTCTCTCTCTCTCTCTCTCTCTCTCTCTCTCTCTTTCTCTCTGATATTACTAGTATTAGCGGATTTTAGAATGGAAATCGAGCAAGGTGTTTCCATAGGGTCTGTTACACTAGAACACGTACGTGACGTGTTTTACCAAAGAAAGAAAAGGACTGATCTAATGGAACTTGTATGAACAAGAAAAAGAAATGGAGGCTGATAGTAAGACAGACAGAGAAAGAGAGAGAGAGAGAGAGAGAGAGCCAGAGAGAAAGAGAGAGAGAGGGGGGGGAGGGAGAAAGAGAGAGAGAAACAGAGAGAGAGGCAGAGGGAGACAGAGAGAGAGAGAGAGAGAGAGAGAGAGAGAAAGAGAGAGGGGGGGAGAGAGGGGGAAAGAGAGAGAGAGAGAGAGGGAGAAAGAAACAGAGAAACAGAGAGAGGGAGAGGGAAGGAGGGAGAACCAGAGAGAAAAAGAGAGAGAGAGAGAAATAGAGAAAGAAACAGAGAAACAGAAAGAGAGAGAGAGAGAGAGAGGAATTGAGAGATAGGGAGACAAACCAGACAGACAGATAGACAAGAAAAAAAATCCCCCTCTCAAAATCTACCTGGGCATTAACTTCACCAGGTAAGGCAGAAGTCACTCCAAACTTCGAAATGAATCAGTGTCATTTTTTTCTTCTTCTACATCTTGACAGACGCCGTAATCCGTTTTTTTTTTTTTTTTTTTTTTTTTTTTTTTTTTTTTTTTTTTTTTTTTTTTTTTTTAACCGCCGATGCAAAACCGTTTCCTTTGATAACAAGAATGCAGCCGCGTTGATTTATCACTTGGTGTGTTAGTCTTATTGTTTTATGGGTTTTTTTTCTCTCTTTTCTATTCATTCTTTCTTTTCGTAAACGTTCACAGTCTTGTTTACTTTACTACTTATGTATATTCTGCGCTATCACTTGGTGCCCGAGGAAGGTAACAAGAAGGGGTGTGGTAGATTTGTTTTT
>BOPN01003670.1:55000-57500 GCA_017312705.2 Penaeus japonicus | reverse complement strand
CTCGCCTCCGTAAGTTATGGAGGCGCTGTGATCCCCGGGAGCCACCAATCGCTCGCTGATTGGCCAGACCTTTGAGTTTATCGGCACTTGAGATGGCGCTGCGGGTGTAATCTTGGCAAGGTTGGGGGGATGGGGGGTGGGGGAGGTGGAGGAGTGAGTGGGAGGGGGGAAGGAGTGGAGGATAGAGGAAGGGGGAGGAGGAGGAGGAGGAGGAGGAATAGGGGGGTAGAGGAAGAGGAGGAGGGGGAATAGGGAGGAAGAGGGGAAGAAGAAGGAGGAGGAGGAGGGGATGAAGAAGATGTATGAGGAGGAAAAGGAGGTGGAGAAGGAGGAGGATGGGGAGGAGTGGAGGAAGAGAAGGAGGAGGAGAAAAAAAGAGAAAAAGGAGGGGAAGAAGTGGAGAAGAATAGGGAGAAAGAGGAGAAGATGTAGAAGGATGAAAAAGAGATAGAGAAGAAGGAAGAGAATAAGAAGCATGGGGTGGGGGAAGGTCAAAGAAGGAAGAGAAGGAAAAGTAGACCTGGCCGAGGTGGAGGTGTTGGAGGGGGGGGGGGGGGAGGGGAGGAAGAAAGTAGCCCTGGCCGAGGTAAAGGTGTTGGAGGGGGGAGGGGGGGAGGAGGAGAAGAGGAAGAGTGGATCTTCCCTCTTGTTTACACTACGAGGTTTCGCACCAAGGAGTCTCATCCTATTGTTGTGGTGTCGGGTTGGGGGTTTCGCGCCGCTGGGGGTTTCGTTCCTGTTGACGAGGTCGATAGTTTTGTGGTTCGTCTGTTCCTCTTTTTTTAATTTTTTTTTCTTCCCGTTCTTCTTCATCTTGTTCTTCTTCTTCTTCTTCTTCTTCTCTTCTTTCTTCTTCTTCCCTTTCTTCTTCCCTTTCTTCTTCCCTTTCTTCTTCCCTTTCTTCTTCTTATTATTATTCTTCCTCTTATTCTTATTCTTCCCTTTCTTCTTCTTCTCTTTCTCCTTCTCTTTCTTCCTCTTCTTCCCTTTCCTCTTCCCTTTCTTCTTCTTCTTCTCTTTCTCCTTCTCTCTCTTCCTCTTCTTCCCTTTCCTCTTCCTCTCCTTCTTCCCCTTCTTCTTTTCCATTTTTTCTTCCCCTCTCTCCTTCTTCCTCTTCTTCTTACCTTTCTTCTTCCTCGTCTTCTTCCCTTTCTTCTTCTCCCTCCTCTTCTTCTTTTCCCATTTTTCCTCCCCTTTCTCCATCTCCATCTTTCTCCTTCCTCAAACAGCGCCTTCATCACCCCCAGAGAAAAAGAAATTACGCTCAAAAAGCCTTCACACTTCACAAAACAACCTTTTCTCAAGCAAGACACGTAAAGAGATCGATCCGAGACCCTCTTGTCTTCACCTACAGATGTTCTTGATGAGAAAGCACCTTGCGAGGAGTCCTCTGGAGGGAAGGTCTTATTTCGTCGTCGCCTTCGTCTTCGTCTTCGGCTTCGTCTTCGGCTTCGTCAGGATCGGGGGGTGGGTGGAGTGGGGTGGGGGAGGGGGGAGGGGGGTGTTCTGTGGTTGAAGAAGAGGAAGAAGAAAGGGAGGAAGGAGATGAAGGAGGGGGAGGAGGAGGAGAATGGGGAGAAGGAGAAAAATGGGAAGAAGAAGGAGGAGGAGGTTAATGGGGAAAAGGAGAAGAAAATGGAGAAGAAGGAGGAGAAGAATGGGGGAAGGAGAAGAAAGGGAAGAATAAGAGGAAGAAGAAGAAGGAAGATAAGAAGAAAAAGAGAGGAAGAAGAAGGCCTTGGAGGGAGAGCTGGGTTGAGCTTTGAGGTTTTAATGCTTTTCGGTGGTTCTGGGGTTTGTTATTGTCGGTTCTCCTTATCGTTGATATTATGTATTTTATTTTAGGTATTATTCTAAGTGTCTCTTCCTCCTTCATTGTAAATTAACGAAGAAGGTAAAAAGAAGGGGTGTGGTAGATCTTTTTCTCTTTCTTTCTCTCCATCTCTCTCTCTCTCTCTCTCTGTCTCTCTCTCTCTCTCTCTCTCTCTCTCTCTCTCTCTCTCTCTCTCTCTCTCTCTCTCTCTCTCTCTCTCTCTCTCTCTCTCTCTCTCTCTCCCTTCCTCCCTCATTATACATTACTATCACCACAATCAGGCGCCGCAGCTTCCTCCCTCCCTCTCTTCCCTCCCACTGACGGCGACGGCGCCAGGTGTCATGAGTTGTGACATGAAGAGCAATGTGACTATAAACACCCGCTCGTTTCATGACTCCACGTGATCGGCTCCGTTTTTCTCTTGTTTTTCTTTTCGTTTTGTCTCTTCCTCTCTCTCTTTCTTTTCTCTCCTTCGCTCCGTTTCCTTCTCTAGGCTTTGTTGTTGTTGTTGTGTTGGAGGTATTTCTTATCGTTATTGATATTTTTTATGATTATCATCGTTTTTATCATTGTTATCATTGCTATTGGTATTATTATTATCATTATTATTTCTGTTATTATCATCATCATCATTATCATCATCAATATCATCATCATCATCATTATTATTATCCTTATGATCATCCT
>BOPN01003670.1:20000-25000 GCA_017312705.2 Penaeus japonicus | reverse complement strand
GGGGGGGGGGGGGAGGGAGAAGAGAAGAAGAAGGGACGATAGGTATCGATAGAGTTGAGTGATCTCGGGTTCCCGCTGCCTTGGGTCTAGCGGGCGGCGCGGTCATTAAAATAAATAAACAAAGATTCCGCCTCATCGCCATTCCGCGACCGAGGCTTTTGATACCCTTAATAAAGGGGATTCGATCTCCCGCAGGTTAGAACGACGTTTTTCACATGCAGGTCGAGGGAGAGGGATGAGGGATGGGGGGAGGAGGACGAAGAGGAGAACGAGGAATGGGGAGGAGGACGAAGAGGAGAACGAGGAATGGGGAGGAGGACGAAGAGGAGAACGAGGAATGGGGAGGAGGACGAAGAGGAGAACGAGGAATGGGGAGGAGGACGAAGAGGAGAACGAGGAATGGGGAGGAGGACGAAGAGGAGAACGAGGAATGGGGAGGAGGACGAAGAGGAGAACGAGGAATGGGGAGGAGGACGAAGAGGAGAACGAGGAATGGGGAGGAGGACGAAGAGGAGAACGAGGAATGGGGAGGAGGACGAAGAGGAGAACGAGGAATGGGGAGGAGGACGAAGAGGAGAACGAGGAATGGGGAGGAGGACGAAGAGGAGAACGAGGAATGGGGAGGAGGACGAAGAGGAGAACGAGGAATGGGGAGGAGGACGAAGAGGAGAACGAGGAATGGGGAGGAGGACGAAGAGGAGAACGAGGAATGGGGAGGAGGACGAAGAGGAGAACGAGGAATGGGGAGGAGGACGAAGAGGAGAACGAGGAATGGGGAGGAGGACGAAGAGGAGAACGAGGAATGGGGAGGAGGACGAAGAGGAGAACGAGGAATGGGGAGGAGGACGAAGAGGAGAACGAGGAATGGGGAGGAGGACGAAGAGGAGAACGAGGAATGGGGAGGAGGACGAAGAGGAGAACGAGGAATGGGGAGGAGGACGAAGAGGAGAACGAGGAATGGGGAGGAGGACGAAGAGGAGAACGAGGAATGGGGAGGAGGACGAAGAGGAGAACGAGGAATGGGGAGGAGGACGAAGAGGAGAACGAGGAATGGGGAGGAGGACGAAGAGGAGAACGAGGAATGGGGAGGAGGACGAAGAGGAGAACGAGGAATGGGGAGGAGGACGAAGAGGAGAACGAGGAATGGGGAGGAGGACGAAGAGGAGAACGAGGAATGGGGAGGAGGACGAAGAGGAGAACGAGGAATGGGGAGGAGGACGAAGAGGAGAACGAGGAATGGGGAGGAGGACGAAGAGGAGAACGAGGAATGGGGAGGAGGACGAAGAGGAGAACGAGGAATGGGGAGGAGGACGAAGAGGAGAACGAGGAATGGAGAGGAGGACGAAGAGGAGAACGAGGAATGGGGAGGAGGACGAAGAGGAGAACGAGGAATGGGGAGGAGGACGAAGAGGAGAACGAGAGATGGGGAGGAGGACGAAGAGGAGAACGAGAGATGGGGAGGAGGACGAAGAGGAGAACGAGGAATGGGGAGAAGGACGCAGAGGAAAGAAGGGGGGAAGAGGAGGAAGAGATGGAAGAAGAAAATAAAGTAGAGAAAGAGGAGGGAGGGGGAGACGGAGGTACAGGAAGATAGACAGAAGGGGGAGGAAGAGAATGCGGGAGGGAGGAAGAGGAAAAGAAGGATGAATATTAGGAAAAGGAGAAGGAGGAGGAAGATGAAGAATAGTAGAAGGAAGAGAAGGAGAGAGAGGAAAGGATGGAACAGGGAGCTGAATAGTAGGAGGAAGAAGGGAGAAAGAGAAAATAGACGAGAGAGAGAGAGAAAAAAAAGAAGAGGACGAGAAAGACGAGAAGCAGGTGGAGCAGGAAGATGAGGAAGAAAAAGAGGAGAAGGAGGAGGAGAAGGATAGATGATACGAGACTTATTGGACAAGAGGACTTTTTTTTCTCCTCCTCTTCCTCTTCCTCTCCTTTCACGATATTCCTATATTGGCCCGTGTTACGTTGGCCCTTACTGTTGTTTGTCTTTCTTTTTGTTTTTCTTTTTTCCTTTTAATATTAGTTCCTGTTTGATTGATACTTACTACAGATAAATTCATCGACTCCCTCATAACTACTCCGCCTCATCTTTCAATTTGCTGCCAACAGTACATCGATAATTCCTTACTCATACCTCGCCCCCTTTTAATTAACTTTTCTTTCACATGTTTGATGGATTTCTTTTTCCTTCGTATACATCGTAAATCTACAGTGTATTTCTTTATCTCTGCTTACAGAATGATACTATGATTAAAAAAAAAAAAAAAATAGTCACCGTCTTTGTGAAATATGAATTTTACAATTAAAAGTCCCAGTATATACTTTGATATATTCTCCCACATCTCAAATAAACATATATCAAATTGTTCCTGCTTGTGTCACAGCCGAAGATATAGCTATAATCTGACATGTCTGTGATACAACCAAGATCTGGCTACACTAAGGGGCGTGTCTGTGGTACAGGCCAAGATCTGGCTACACTGTGGCGTACCACGAGCGTATTTTACGGTTTTATGCAACTTCTGTTAATTGTTATAGACGGCGATCAATACGACTAAAACTACGAAATCCTTGCAATGTTATCTCTACTGTTATCGGATAAAGTTAAGTGAAAAGAATCTGTTTTTTTTCAGCCGATGTAAGATTGTACATTACTAGTATTAATTATGATAAAGATTATGAATAAGAATAAGGACCAAAAAATATATATCTATATATTTCCCTCTCTTTAAGCTCCCACGTATCTATAAATTGACAAACATTTAAGGAAACTGCCAACCAAGAGGATGTCTTTATAATTACTACCAGAAATCAGTATCGCTAAGACATTCTTCCTGACGATGCAACAAGCGACAACAAAAGCAACAACAACAACAACAATACTAACAGTGTTTTAATCACTACTATTACCTTCTACGTAATTTATTTCCTTAAATCATTAATCACCACACTAACACAGAAGTGAATTCCATCACCACATCGCTCTTCTCAAAATAGTATCATTATTATACTCATAAAAGATATCATATATACGTCCCAAGACACTGCCCGGTATCATCACATCACAGTAGCATCACCATCATCATCATCACATCAACATTATATCCCGAAATACCATCCAGTACCGTCATCACAATCATCACATCAAACATAACTCCTGAACATCATGGAAGTCATCACTACAATCACCAAACTCACCACTATATTCAATCTATACCACATAATATTAGAACACCTCCTCCCCTCCCCATTTCACCCATACTTCACCTCCCAATTTCACCCTCACCTCCCCTCCCCATTTCGCCCTCCACCTCCCCTCTCATCACAATCACCACTAAGATAGTTCCTTCCTCCCCTTCACCCATCTCCGAATCCTACCTCATTCTCCAATCTGACTTCCCATTTCCCCAATCCAAATTCTATTCTCACTTCCTTATCCCCTCATCAATCCAATTCCATTTCCCCAACCTCCTATTTCATCTCCCTCTCTCCTACTTCAACCTCAACCTTCTCTTCCACCCCATCTCTCCAACCTCCAATTTAGCACTTCATCCCCTCTTCCCAATTTAACCCCACCTCCCTATCCTACATCCCCTTCCCTTCCCCTTCCCCTTCCCCATTTCCCAATTCATCCCCACCTCCATATCCTCCAATTCTACCTCCCCCCCTTCCCATCCCCCTTCCCCATCTCCCAATCCAACCCCACCTCCCTATCCTACATCCCCTCCCCTCCTTCTCTTCCCCTTCCCCATCTCCAATCCAACCCCACCTCCCCATCCTACATCCCCTCCCCCTTCTCTTCCCCTTCACCATCTCCCAATTCAACCTCAACCATCCCCCAACCTCCTCCTCCCCCAACCCCAACCCCCCGGTCATAATATTGTCACACTCTCTGTCACACTTGATGACTCGCCGGTCTAGTCACCGATGTTATTGTTGTCAAATTGGCACCGACGATCATGAGCCTGCCATTATTATAGGGGAACCCCCGGGCGCGCTGCTTTTATTGTCCTGCGGGAGATGGGGGAGGAAGGGGGAGGAGGAAGGGGGGAGGAGGATAAGGGGAGGAGGATAAGGGGAGGAAGAGGGACGAGGAGGGGGAGAGGGGGAGAGGGAGGGGGAGGAGGATAAGGGGAGGAAGAGGGACGGGGAGGGGGGAGAGAAGGAGAGAGCGAAAGGGAGGGAGAGGAAAATGAGGGAAGATGGGGATATAAAAAGGGAAGATGAGAGATGGGGTGAAGGGGAGAAGGGCAGAAGATGGGGGTTGAGGAAAAGCAGGGAAGAAGGGGCGATGAAAAAGGGAGAAGGAAGGGTGAGGAAGAGAATGGATAGAGGGAGAGGAAAAGGAGGGATGAATAGGCAGTAAAAGGGGAGAAAGAGAGAGAGGGAGGGCAACGGGAGACAAATAGGAGAAGCAAAGGGTGAGCAAGGGAGAGACGGGGAAGGAGAAAAGAGGGAGGAATACTAGAAGGAGGGAAAGCAAAGAGAGAAAAGAACGAGTAGGAGAAGAGGGTGAAGAAGGAAGAGAAGGAGAGAAGAGAGAGAGGAAGAAAAGAAAGGGGAAGGGAGAATTGTGATGATGGAAAAGGAGTATAAAGGGAGAGAATGGAAAGAAGGGAGAGGACAAGGGTAAAGAAGGGGGGAAGGAAGAAGGGCAAAGAACTAAGATGGAGAGAGGGAGAGTAGAGGAAGAATGGAAGAAGTAAAGGAGAATCAAGAAGGAAAGGGAGAAGGGTGAGTAATAAGAACACGAAAGAGAAAAAGGAAAGAAGGAGAGACGATAGAGAGAGAAGTTAAGCGGAAGAATATATGGAAAGACGGAGAAACGGAGAAAACGGAAGGAGTAAGGAGAGAGAGAGGAAGGGGACAAGAAGACCAAGTTCTTTGTTCTTTGTTCTTTCAGCTAAGCCTCGGGTGTTCTTGTAATCTCGCCTCGTTTTTCTCCTTTTCTTTCCTCTTTTGGGTGAGAGATTGTACCATACAAGACTTATGTGTGTGTG
>BOPN01003670.1:2500-5000 GCA_017312705.2 Penaeus japonicus | reverse complement strand
TATGAGAGAGGGGGGAGGGGGGAGAGAAAGGGAGAGGAGGGAGGGAGAGAGATAGACAGACAGAGAGAGAGAGGGGGGGGGATAGATAGAGAGAGAGAGAGGAAAGAAAGTTAGATAAATAGATAGATAGACAGATAGATAGAGAGAGGGGAAAGGAAGATAGATAAATAGATAGATAGACATAGAGAGAGAGAGAGAGAGAGAGAGAGAGAGAGAAAGAGAAAAAGAGAGATAGTGAGAGAGAGAGAGAGAGGAAAGGAAGATAGATTAATAGATAGATAGACAGAGAGAGAGAGAGAGAGAGGTGGGGGAAGATAGATAGATAGAGAGAGAGAGAGAGGAAAGAAAGATAGATAAATAGATAGATAGACAGATAGATAGAGAGAGAGAGGAAAGGAAGATAGATAAATAGATAGATAGAGAGAGAGATATAGGAAGTAAGAGAGAGATTCAGAGCAGCACATTTAATTCCTAGTCACGAAGTTTTTTCCAGTTTCACTACATGGTCTAAATTATCGTTCATAAGAACAAATAAAGGACTAACTTAATAGATAGAAAAAACAACAGACTAGAATAAAAGGGGAACGGAAATAGCCCAGGTAGCCGCCCCACAGACCTCTGCCACCATAAGTAGCCATTCCAGCCGTATCTACGGAACAGTTATAGATTGTTAGGGGGCTCGCGGGTCGATGGGAAGGGTTCGAGTCAGTTACTTTGCAACCTGCTCACCAATTTACATAGATAAAGTCAGATCTAGAATCATCTCAGCCAATTGCTAGCTTGGATTTATATATATCTTGGACTAGTTTCTTTTTATTTTCTAGCTCTTTCTCTTTCTCTATTATTATTTCCTGATTACGTTTTCTCTTCTTTTTTTAATCCGAGAGGATGTCAGAGAAAAAAAACAAAAACAAAAGAGACTCGACCTGGCGTCAGGTGTCCCAGACATTCCCACCTCCGAGGGGCCAAGACAAACAACTGACACACACTCGCATCATCGGGCAGCAGCGATGAATATCTCGTGCAATAAATATGTTATAAGAAGCGGCGAACAGGGAATGAGTTAGTAAATCTGTCAGAATGAGTACTTAGGCAACTCTCAGCCATGTTTTAGTTCCGTCCCAGCGAGCACGCGGGACGAGGTTAGACTCGCCTATATCTATTCCGTCCCGATATTTGACGTAAGGGAGAGGCGGGCGGCCGATGCTATCTCGCCGGTGTATTTTGCTGTTTACTGACTTTAATACGGCCGTCTTGTCGAAAGCTTGTTTATGGCGGGATTGGCGGTTTGGATTATTCCCCGTGGCGGCGTTTTTGGCGGGAGACTCGGGTGTAATTTTAATGGCGGCGAGAGAGCGATTTGGATTCCGTTTTTCTTTGTGTTTTCCTTTTGATGGCTCACCCTTTTTTATTATTTATTGTCTATTGTTGTTATCTTGTTGTTCCATCTCCACCCATCCACGGCGGTAATGATTCGGCTGCGAGAAAACGCCTGACTTGGGTGATTATTACCTCATATCGAAAAGGGTAGACTCTTGCCGTCGTCCTGGCCACCAGCTGACCCTACGGCGGAATATTAATGGCCGATCGCTGCAGCCTGGCCGTAGTCAAAGCCATGTTTCGCCGGCCAGACGTGTGACACTGCGATTTCGTTAATACACTAATGAACATCGCGTTGAACACCTCCCCTCCCCTCCCCTCCCCTCCCCTCCCTATCCACTCATTCGACCCTCTCCTCCCCTCTCTCCCTTCCTCTTATTCTCCCCCTTTCCTCCCTTCCCCCTCCCTTCTCTCTTTCCTCCCCTCTTTAGGTTTGCATTACACACACACCCTCCCCCTGCCCTCCCTTCTCTCTCTCCCTTTTTCTCCACCTTTTATCACCCTTTCCTACAACCCCTTCTCTACCCTCCTACCCCCTCCCTCCCCCCTTTAATACAACCCACTATCTAACTCCCTCCTTTTCTTCCCTCCTCCTTCCCTCCTTTTCTAAACGCCCCTCTAACACCTCATCCCTCCCCTCTCCCTCCCCCTCTTCCCCACAAGCCCTTCTCCCCTTCCTGCCCCACTCCCTTTCCTCCAAGCCCCATTATCACCCCACCCTCCCCTCTCCCCTCCCCAACCACCCCCCTTCCCAACAACCCCATCTCCCCCTCCTCCATGTCCCCCCTGCTCCTCCAAACCCTATTAAACCCCCCTTCCCTCCCCTCCCTTCTCCCACCCCTTCTTTTAACCAAACCCCTCTAACACCCCCTCCCCCACCTCCATGTTCCTCCTCCCCCCTCCCTCCCTCCCTCCCTCCCCTCCCTCCCGGCCCTCATCGCCCCGAAGGAAAAACAAAAGCGAGCGAGGGAAGAGGAGGCGCAACCAAACACAATAAACCAGGTGTGATAATGACCCAGTTAGCGAAGCCTTTAAGCGTAGGCACGTGATGGAAGGCGTATAATGAAGGCCATCATGCAAGCAGGGACGAGACGGGTTGCGTGCTTGAGAAGGCGCCGCC
>BOPN01003669.1:148919-150966 GCA_017312705.2 Penaeus japonicus | reverse complement strand
GGAGGACGCGGTGAAGATGGAGGAGGAGGAGGAGGAGGAGGAGGAGGAGGAGGAGGAGGAGGAGAAGGAGGAGGAGGAGGAGGAGGAGGAGGGGGAGGACGCGATGAAGATGGAGGAGGAGGAGGAGGAGGAGGAGGAGGAGGAGGAGGGAGGAGGAGTAAGTTGAGGAGGAGAAGAAAAAGGAGGAGGAGGAGGAGGAGGAGGAGGAGGAGAAAAAGGAGTATGAGGAAGAGAAGGAGAAAACAAGAAGGGAAGTGAAGGAGAAAAGAAGAAGGAGGAGAAATAGAAGGAAGAGGAAGAGGGGACGAAAAGCAAGAAGGTACCAGGGGAGAAGACACGAAAGAATGGAAGGTGAAAACAAGACGAAGCAGGGACATGGAATAAGACAAACAAAAAATCGAGGAAATGTTAGAGGGAAAATCTGCTAAAAAAGAAATAGCACAAAATTATGATTAGAGAGATGACGATGATGATAATAACAATCATAATGATGTTAAGAATACTGATAACAGTAAAAGTTACGATGATGATAATACAAGTAATTAGATTAATGATAATGATGATGATTGTAATGATAATAAATATGATATCAATAATGATACTGATAATGATATTGATAGTGATAAGTGTAATAATAATAATAATAATAATAACGATAACAATAATGATAATGAAAAAATAACTATGGTAATGAATGATAATGATATTGATAATGATAAGTGTAATAATAATAATAATAATAATGATAACAATAATGATAATGAAAATAATAACTATGGCAATAATAATGATAACAATGATGATTAAAATGATGATAGCATTAATAATGTTGTTGTTCTCATTATCATCATTATGATAATGATAATTGTAGTAAAGTAATCATAATAATGATAATTGTAGTAAAGTAATCATAATAATGATAATTGTAGTAAAGTAATCATAATAATGATAATTGTAGCAAAGTAATCATAATAATGATAATCATAGCAGTAACGATGATGATAATGGTAATGATAATCAAAAAGATGATAATGATAGTTGATATTATTTTTGTTGTCATTATCACCATTATTACTAGTATTACCACTATTTTCATAATCATAACAATTAAAATTAAAATAATATTATAATAGTGATATCAAGGGTGATTGTATTATAATGAACAATATGACGATATCATTAACAGTAATAATTCTATTATTGATAATGATAATGATAATAGTGGTTATGATTATATCAATAATAATAACAATGATTGTATTAACATTAATGATAATGGTGATGAAAACAACAATAATGATGAAGATGATAATAATGATGATAAGAATGATAATGACAATATCAATAGCAATGATAATATTTATAATAATGATAGTAGTAATGATAGTGATGATAATGACAATAATAATAATAGCAATGATAACGAGGATAATATCAATAATGATAATAACAAGGACAATAATGATAATTATGATAATAACAAGGATAATAATGATAATAATGATAATGATAGTAATGATGATAATAATAACAATGATATAGGAGAGTAATGATGATGATAGTAATGAGAGTAATTAGAATGATGAAAATGAATATAATGATAATGATTATAATTACCGCAATGAAAAATTATATTAATGATGACAAATAAAAGAAAAATGATGATAATGTTAATGATGATGATAGTAATACTAAAGATAATAACAATAACAATACTGAAGAGAAAGATCCTTTTGATAATAATGATGATAATGATGATAAGGATAACTATTATCATTACTATCACTGACTTCATCTTTACTACTATTATCATCATTATCATAAATGTTATCATCTAATATCATTACTATTATTATCACCATCTAATGATTATCATTATTATCTTTATAATGATTTCATTGTGATTACTGTAATCGTCATCTCTATCATCTCATTTGTTATTATCATTATCAATATCATAATTATTATTAACATTATATTTATTTCCTTTCATAACAATGAAATTGATAGAAATCATAAATGTGAAGGTGATTATAACATGGTAATT
>BOPN01003669.1:116419-118919 GCA_017312705.2 Penaeus japonicus | reverse complement strand
ATATAAACACACACACACATATATTTATATATACATACATACATATATATATATATATATATATATATATATATATATATATATACATATATATACATACATACACACACACACACATATATATATATATATATATATATATATATATATATATATATATATATATATACATACATATACATATACATACATATACATATATATATATATATATATATATATATATATATACATATATATATATATATATATATATATATATATATATATATATATATATATATATATATATATATACATATATATGCATATATATATATGTATATATATATATATATATATTCTCACTTATTGGAAAAGAAATCACTGCGTTATCCTTTCTTTGAGATCATCATTATTGGCAGTTAACACATTTTGATAATACTAGTACTTCCATTATTATCATAATTACCACTATTATCATTATCATCATATGATCATCATCTTCACCAGCATCCATCATAATCCGGTCATCATCATCATCATCATCATCATCATCATCATCATCATCATCATCATCATCATCATCATCATCATCATTATCATTATCAGCAAATACAGTCGCTCTTCACGCTAACGGAAGCAACGCAAGGAAACCCAGCGCCTGCAATGCACTGCATCATTGCACTGCTTATAACGCTAGAGGCTCGACACTCACATCCGGAATCAAAGAACCGGGCCATATCGGTTCTTTATCCGTAAGAAAAAAAAAGAGTTATTGAGTTATTGCAACCTATAGGAGAACATTTGTAAGGACGGTGATATAACGAAGGTCCTTCGGTGGTCGCCCCCCCCCCCTTTCTTTTTTTTCTTGTATTGAGTCCTCCAGCTACCTGTCTGTCCCCTTTTTTCACGTATGGAAAAAAGGTGGTTCTTTGGGACCTCCTCACATGTGCCTCACGCAAAGTTTTTTTTTTTATCTTTTTTTATGGGTATGCTTAGTGGTGGCAATGCAGGTGCTGTTGGTAATTATGTCTTGTTGAGTTCGTTACTTGTAGTTAGTTGCTGTACGTGCTTCATCTATGTATGCTTGTGTGTACACATGTGTTGAATTCTTTAGCTGGTATTGGTTATTCATTTCTATTTTCTTTTTCTTTTTCTTTTTTTTCTAAAAGATTAACATCCCACACCTCAAGCCCTTGCGACTAAGAAGAGCCGTTCCCCAGGGCGAGGCTTCGCTCCGCCCCCGGACAATGCAGGCCGGCGGCGATCCCAGGCCGGAGATGCGAGCGGCATTGCAGACTGGTTGGTCTCCCAAGGCCTGTGTATAACGACCATCTGTATAACCAGGAGCTAAAACGCATAGCAACCGTTACGTCGTAGTGTGATCGGGCAGAGTTCGCTACAAGATAAAGATTTCCATTATCCTCAATCAAATCAGATTTCTTTTCTGCCCTTCATTAAGATAATTAAGAAGTGTAAGTACGTGAGGGCAAAAATGTATAGGATTAAAAAACTTGCGATGGATTATCTGTAAGTCACATCAAGTTAGAGTTAAGAATAAAGGAAATTAATGCTGTGACTGGCATTATCAAGAAAGGATCGGATTAAAATCTTGATCACATCTAACGCCAGTAGGAACGTAAAGAAAAAAAAAACACACTCGAATATTAAACGCTTGTCTTTGTACCTGCTCTTGTTTCTTTACTCATTTTTTTCACTCCTAGAACATTAACAGAACGTAATTCATTTATCTATTCGACTTAGGAAATTGTATTATTGTTTCTTCTTCTTCTTTTTTTTCTCTAAAAGTGCTTTGTGTTTGATCTTATCCTCAGCGAACAGAGAAAGGGATTAAAATAAATCAGTTTCTCGATGATGGAGTGAAGGAAACCGCGTCAGTGATGAAAACGAGATGCAGAATCCGGGTGATGGGAGCATCATATCCTCGTTAAAAGGTGTACGTGAGGATGAGTGTATTTGCTACTCTCTTTGTTTACCACCTATTTATCCATCTATTTATCTATTTATTTATCCATCTATTTATCTATTTATTTATCCATCTATTTATCTATCTATCTATCCACCATATATCTACCGCAGAAACCACAAGGTATCACAGATTACAAAGATTGTATGGCAAACCTACAGCTGGTATCTGAATCTAGATTCAAGGGATTAACAACCTACATGCAGCAGTATTACCCCGTAAGTAAGCCCCGTCTCTCAATCAAGAATTCGAATCTTGTACAAAACAAAAGCCTGTCATGTTTACCACAGACGAGGCGTTCCTAAGGGCGAGGCTTCATCCGATTCCTACATAAAACACGCCTTTACGTCCTTGGCTTTCCTATACACAGGTCTATGACCCCCTCCCCTCCCCTTCCCCCCTTTCCCCCTTTAATTGTATCTGTTGAAGCCTCGAGAGAAATAAAAGATACAAGAATATGAGGATTTCGTTACATGGGCTAAGTAAGTATGTCTTTTGGTGTCTGTTACTGAAAGACTGACTGAGTGTGAT
>BOPN01003669.1:97500-102500 GCA_017312705.2 Penaeus japonicus | reverse complement strand
TACAGGAACTGAAAAAAAAGAAAAAAGAAAAAGAAAAAAGGAGGAGGGGGAGGAAGGGGAGGGAGGGAAGGAGGGGTGGAGAGAGAGAGAGAGAGAGAGAAGGGGGGGAGAAGAAAGAGAGTGAGAAAGAGAGATAGAGAGATAGATAGATATATATATAGATAGATAGATAGAGAGAGAGAGAGAGAGAGAGAGAGAGAGAGAGAAAGAGATGAAAAGGGGTCAGGGGATTTACGACAAAAAAAAAGCGAAACTATAGCATGTTTGTGAGAGCAAGAGAGAAAGAGGAAATCCGAGAGAGAGGAAAGGAAGAGGAAAATAGGAAAATATAGACAGATGTTGATACATATGATGATATTTTATGATGACGATAATGATGATAATAACAATAATACCACTAATTAACGATGCTACTAGTTTGAAGCAAAAAAAGACAAATAAAGATAAAAATAAAAAGTAAAAAGTAAATACAAGATAAACAAAAGATAATAAACAAATAAAGAAAAGATAAAAATAAAGATAATAAATAAATAAAAAGATAAAAAGATAAATATAGATAAAAAATAAACCAAGCACAGACCAAACGAAAGTAAATAAAAAAAAAATCGTTCAACAAATAGAAGGTGTGGAGCTTGTTGCACACTGAAGAGCGATCCAATGATGCAACACGAAGGGCATAGCAACGTGATGGATGTGCACGTTGACCTCCATTGACCTAGAGAGAACGGTTCTCAGATGTGAACGTGAACTAAGTGTTATTAGAGAAAAAATTATTGTTTTTGATTAATATGATTACGCTTGAAGTGAAAAATGTTCATTGCAAATTCAGGAAGAGGGATATAAGGAAGAAGGTAATTAAGACTTATTATCAGTATATTTTGGGTTTCTTTTAATGGGTTTATTTGTTTCATTAGAAGGAGCGCATTCGGAAACCACTATTTTGATTATAAGTATTATAATTATCATCATAGCCTTCAATGTTGTAGTCATAATAATTATCATCATTATGATCGCCAAATTCACCATCATCATCATCATCATCACCAATCATCCAGAAGAAGGAAAAGGTATAAAAAAAAAAGAAAAAAAAAATCTTGACCCCCACCCACCCTTTCCTCAAAAAACAAAAAAAAAAAAAAAAAAAAAAAAAAAAAAAAAAAAAAAAAATGCGTTCACCCTGGTCGGTTTACAGTCCGACAGATCAATAGCACTTTTCATCAATCGCGATAAAATCCCCCAAACTGAACATTTCCCCCCTGAAAACCGGGGAAATTTCCCTCCGCAACAGGCCCGTGCCTCGGCTGTATCTCACATTTTCACCCTCGTTTGCCGCATGTTAAAAAAGGAGTGAGAGAGTGTGAGAAAGAGAGGGAGGGAGGGAGGGAGAGTGTGTGTGTGTGAGTGAGTGAGATAGATAGATAGATAGTGAGAGAGATTGAGTGAGATAGAGATGGAGGGAGGGAGAGAGAGAGAGAGAGAGAGAGAGAGAGTGTGAGAGATTGAGTGAGACGGAGAGAGAGACAGAGAGAGAGAGAGTGAGTGAGAGAGAGAGAGAGATTGAGTGAGATAAAGGGAGATGGAGGGAGAGAAAAAGAGAGAGAGAAAGAGAGAGAAGAAGAAGAAGACGAAGAAGAGGGCGAAGAGGACGAAGAAAAGAGAGAGAAAAAGAACTAGAAAATAGGAAAAAAAAACACACACACACAGAGTGAGAGAGAGAAACCAGATAGATGAAGAGAGTAAGAAAAGGAGAGACGAAGATCAAGAGAGGAAATGGAAATAAGAGAAATCGAACGTAGAAGGATAGGAAAACAGGGAGGGAGGAGAAAGGAGGAAGAGAGGGGGAGGAGGTAGGTAGGGAGAAGCAGAGTTAAGGGAAGGAGGAGAGACAAGGAGGAGGAAAAGGAGGAGGAGGAGGAGAAGGGGGACGGGGGAGGCGAAGGGAAGAGAGGGGAGTCAGGGGAAGGGGGTATTAGTAGGGAAGAGGGAGGAGGAGGAGGAGGAAGAGGAGAAGGAGAAGGGAGGGGAGGGGAGGGGAGGCAGGGGGTATTAGCAGGAAAGTGTTCGAGATTCTCACTTTTAATCTGTGCAACAACCAGCCCGACCGCGGCAGACACTGAACGACTTGCATTGAAAAGTAAATGTAAGCCTTTTTTTTTTTACGCTGCAGCCCGGTGAGTTGGTGAAGTATTAGGAGGCCGGGGAGGGTGGGGGCTGGGGGGTGGTAGGGAGGAGGAGGGAGGAGGGAGGAGGGTAGGGGGGGAGATGGTAGGGCACAGGAAGGGCGGGGATTGCCGGGTACCTGCATTGGTGCCGGTAAGTACTGGGGAAAGGAGAGGGGAGGGTGGGGGGGGTGGGGGGGGCAGGACATCGCAAGAGAGAGAGAGAGAGAGAGAGAGAGAGAGAGAGAGAGAGAGAGAGAGAGAGAGAGAGAGAGAGAGAGAGAGAGAGAGAGAGAGAGAGAAAATGAGAGAGACAGAGAGAGATAGACAGACAGACACAGAGAGAGACAGACAGAGAGAGAGAGATAGAGGCAAAATGAGAGAGAGAAAGAGAGAGAGAAGGAGGAAGGAGGGAAGGAAAGACGTGGACACACTTCACAAAAGAGTCCTAGAGAGAAACGGGAAAGGAAGACTTCAGGAGCGAGCGAGAGTCCTGAAGTGATGACAAGCACCCGAGGCGGAAGCACTGAAGCGGAAACACTGAAACTCGTTTTGCATTTATTGAAGTCGCGTATATTTCAGGCGTCTGAAATTAGTTCCTGTGTTTCAATGCATGTTGTATCATTCTCTCTCTTTCTCTCTCTGTCTCTCTCTCTCTCTCTCTGTGTCTCTCTCTCTCTCTCTCTCTCTCTCTCTCTCTCTCTCTCTCTCTCTCTCTCTCTCTCTCTCTCTCTCTCTCTCTCTCTCTCTCTCTCTCTCTCTCTCTCTCTCTCTCTCTCTCTCTCTCTCTCTCTCTCTCTCTCTCCCTCTCTCTCTCTCTGCCCCCCCCCCTCTCTCTCTCTCTCATTTTTTTAACATCCTAAATATTTAATTCACGGCCGGACAAAGAAAGGGAAAAAGAGAGAAAGAGAGAGAGAGAGAGAGAGAGAGAGAGAGAGAGAGAGAGAGAAAGAGAAGAGACGCGAAGGACTTGAACAAAGTCGACCGTTCGAACCGACCCTCCTCACCTGCCGCGCGTCTCCTGCATTGTTGCTCTGCCAAGACCCTTGCACTATAATGTTGCAATGCATTTCCTGATTCCCAAAGTCCCCTTTCCCTCCCCCCCTCCTTCCCTCCCTCCCTCCCTCCCACCCTCCTCCTCTGTCTCTTTCTGCTTCATACTTTTTTTTTTATTTTTTTATTTTTTTTTCTCGTCACTTTTCTTTTTCTTTCACCTGTAGCTCTCTCTTTCTATCCATCTATCCATCTATCCCTCCCGTTATCTGTCTATCTGCCTATCTCTTTTATCTCCCTATCTTTCTCCCTATCTTCCATCCTATCTTCCATCTATCCTCCACCCACCCTATCCCTCTCACTCACTCCCCCCCCCTCCCTACCTCTTTTCCCCTCTTCCCTACCTGCCCCCTCCCTCCCCCCCGGGCAATGCAGCGACCCTCCCCCCCCTCCCTCCACCTCCCCCCGACGCCATGACACTCGCGGCAGGGCAAAAAATGGCCAGCCGGCGCCACAATGCAGGTCTTAATGGGGGCAAAAAACGGAGTTCTGAGAGAGAGAGAGAGAGAGAGAGAGAGAGAGAGAGAGCTAGAGCGAAAGAGAGCTAGAGCGAGAAAGAGAGAGAGTAGAGCGAGAGAGAGAGAGAGAGAGAGAGAGAGAGAGAGAGAGAGAGAGAGAATGAGAAAGGAAGGTGTTTGTGTGTGTGTGTGTGTGTGTGTGTGTGATTCCTGAGTCATTCAGATCATGTCATACAGAAAACGACAATAATGGTAATGATGATGATAATAATAACAAATATTATAACAATATTACGAATAGCAATAAGAGTAAACAACTATAGCAATGATAACAAGAGTGATGATAGTAATGATAATAATAATTATGATAATTTCTATAATAACAATGACAATGATTTAATTAGTTATGAGATTATCATCATCATTATCAGTATGATTATTGCTGATATCATTATTGTTATCAGTATCATAATTATGATTCCTATTATTATCAGTATCATAATTATGATTCCTATTATCATCAGTATCAGTGCGCTTATTATCATTATACTATTATTGTTATTATTATTATCATTATTAATATCAGTATCATTTTTGTAATTGTTATTATTATTGTATTTATTAATATAATTTCCATTACTTTTATTTTCATCACTATTTTTTTTATCACTATTACAATTGCTATCGTTATTATTAGTAGTATCATTATTATCGTCATTGTCATTATCATTGTTATCATTACTCCTATTTTAGTCATTATTAGTATCAGAATTCTTATTAACTCCATTGTTATTATCATCAGTATCATCATCTTTCTTATCATTATTATCGTTATTATCATTGTGACATCATTATTACTACATCAGCAGCAGAATTCTATTATCATTACTAAAATTATTATCTTTATTATTGTTATCATTCATATAATTTTTATTGTTATCATGATTATTATAATTTTTGTTATTATTATGATTATCCTTATCATCATAATGATCATCATAATTATTATTATTAATGTTATTAATATTCTTATTTTTATTCTTATTCTTATTATCATTATGTTGTTATTATTATTATCAATATCATTATTATTATTATTATCATTATTATTATTATTATTATTATTATTATTATCATTAATATGATAATGATTATCATTATTAATAGCAGTAATAGTTGTATCATTATCATTAATATTATCATTATTGCAATCATCATTATAATCATCAGTATGACCATCATCGTTATTTTTATCATAATTTCTACAATCATCACCATTGTTATTGCTATCATTTTCATTACTACTATCATTATCAACATTATTTTGATC
>BOPN01003669.1:85000-87500 GCA_017312705.2 Penaeus japonicus | reverse complement strand
TCTAGAATAAACAATTCAACATCAGTATATAAACATCAGCACGTAATTATTCGCAATGAAATAAAACGAATTCCATAACAAAAAAAAACAAAACAAAAACAAACAAACAACCAGACAACAAATCACAAAAAAAAGGAAACAAAAGAAAAAAACAAAAACAAAATGGAAAAAAAGAAAACTCAGAAATGCAAATAAAGTGTAAATCACTTTTTCCCGTCAAGCAAAAGCAACTTTTTTCCTCCCATTTCCGAGGTTAGTGTAAAACAACTTCACGTGGTGACTCTTTCATTCAACTTCTCCCCCCCCCCCCCCAAGTTTTTTACGTGACGTCATTACACCGGCAGGTACAATTTTCTACTTTCCAATTACCCTTTAATTGTATTTTTCCTCTCTTTTTTCCCCTCTCTCTCTCTCTAACTCTCTTTCTCTCGTCTGTCTAAAACGCAACGACCTGTCGGTATTTAAATTCATTTAGGATTATTCACTGGTGCGTTGAACTGCTAAAATCTCCAAAGTAGATTTATATTCATGCAAATTAGCCAGCAGAAAAATAGCCGTAGAATCTCTATCTGGTAACTCTTCATGGCATATTCCCGCTCTCTTTTGTTACCGGAGATCAGTTGTAGCAACACGCGGAAGGGAGATGGTTGCTGGATGCTCGGCCAGAGTCATGTCAGCCACTCTGGGTGAAAATGTTTATGCGTGACGTAGGTTTTTTTTTTCTCTCTTCTTCTCTCTCTCTCTCTCTCAGAGAAATAAGAAAAGAGAGGAGCTGGGAGGGGATTAGAAGGGGGTGGGGTGGGGAGAGGGCATAAGGATTGGAAATAGAGGAGAGGGGAAGGAGAGCGATTAGGGGAAGAGGGGGGAAGGGAAAAGAGGGACAAGGGGAAGGAGTGGGGAGCGGGGAGGGGAAAAGTGGGGAGAGAGTCGGATGTTCAGCGAGATAGGATCACAGCGGCGCATAATTGCCTCATCGCCCGAAATAGCAGCGCGTCTCTCTTGGCGGAGGAGGAGCCGTGAATCATGAACAAGGGGGGATTTCGTGGCCGCAGGGGAAGGGGGAGGGGGATGGGGACGGGGAGGGAGGCGCAGGGGGAAGGGACGGGAGGGGAGGGATAGAGACTCAATTTCTCTCCTGGATAATGGCAATTAACCTGACCTTAATCCAAGGCATAAGTATGCGGGGGAAAAGTCCAGGAATACGGCCGGGCTGAAGCGGACGTTTAATCTGCATAATGTGATTTAAATCCATTTCATTCGCCTTCGGCCGGATATCACTGAGGCTATTTTGCTCGCTCTCTCGCCCTCTCTCTCTCTCTCTCTCTCTCTCTCTTTCTCTCTTTCTTTCTTCCTTTCTTTCTTTCTCTCTCTCACTTTCTCTCTCTCTCTCTCTCTCTCTCACTCTCTCTCTCTCTCTCTCTTCCATTGCTTTTTCTCCGCCTTTTTATCTCACACTTATTTCACAGACATTTCTTTCACTACCATTAATTAACAATAGAATTATTCACCAGGGAAAAAAACTCCCTCTCTTTCTTTGATTTAATTTCATAATCTTATTATCTTAGTGAACGGAAAAGTCGCCGCTCATTTTCATACTCATTACCATTTTTATCAAAGGGAATATGATTCTAAAACACTCATTATGTAAAATGAAATGAGGATTTTGGGTTTCGCTTGTTTGCGAATCAAAGGATAAAACAAACCAGAAAAGAGGAGGTTAATGGGGATTGAGAGAGAGAGAGGGAGAGACAGAGAGAGAGAGAGAGAGAGAGAGAGAGAGAGAGAGAGAGAGAGAGAGAAATAGAAGGAAAGGAACAGAAAGAGAGAGAGAGAGAGAGAGAGAAAGGAATAGAAAGAGAGAGAAGGAGAGAGAGAGAGAGAGAGAGAGAGAAGGAAAATAATAGAAAGAGAGAGTGGGAGAGAGAGAGAGAAGGAAAGGAATAGAAAGAGAGAGAGGGAGAGAGAGAAAGGAATAGAAAGAGAGAAAAGGAGAGAGAGAGAGAGAAGGAAAGGAATAGAAAGAGAGAGAGAGAGAGAATTGTATTAAAAATCGTTGTTAACTATTCTTGCAATACTGTTCTATCACCATATTTTGTAACCCATATGATTCAGCTCATTTATTTTTGTTGTTGTTTTCATTACGATATTCATCAAGCTATTCATTATCAATAAGATTATCGCCTATTATCACTACAATTACTGGTAACATGATCATCATCATTTCATTTCTTTTCTTTTTTCTTCTTTTTTTTACAAAATTAGGATTTTTTCTTTTTATTCGTAATCTAACGGCGAAATTATATCATTCATCACTAATATGATTAAATTCAAGAGCCATTTTCAAAATAAAAAACGTTAGCTTGGAGGAATGCAGGGTAAAAATCTTCCCTCTTTTTTCTTTTTTTTTTTCTTTTTTTTCTTTTTTTTTAAGCTGTCTGCACTTGGCTCTTCGAAAATATCTATCCAAACTAAACCATGACCTTTTTCACTCTCTCTTTCG
>BOPN01003669.1:47500-62500 GCA_017312705.2 Penaeus japonicus | reverse complement strand
ATGGAATGAGAGAAAGTGATGATTTTGATGAATGGGAGAAAGGATGATTTTGATGAATGAGAGAAAGTGACATTTGATGGAATGGGGAGAAAGTGATGATTTTGATGAATGGGAGAAAGTGATGATTTTGATGAATGAGAGAAAGTGATGATTTTGATGGAATGGGAGAAAGTGATGATTTTGATGAATGGGAGAAAGAAAGTGATGATTTTGATGGAATGAGAGAAAGTGATGATTTTGATGGAATGGGAGAAAGTGATGATTTTGATGAATGGGAGAAAGTGATGATCTTGATGGAATGAGAGAAAGTGATGATTTTAATGAATGGGAGAAAGTGATGATTTTGATGGAATGGGAGAAAGTGATGATGTTGATGGAATGGGAGAAAGTGATGATTTTGATGGAATGGGAGAAAGTGATGATTTTGATGAATGGGAGAAAGTGATGATTTTGATGGAATGGGAGAAAGAAAGTGATGATTTTGATGAATGAGAGAAAGTGATGATTTTGATGGAATGGGAGAAAGTGATGATTTTGATGAATGGGAGAAAGTGATGATTTTGATGGAATGGGAGAAAGTGATGATTTTGATGGAATGGGAGAAAGTGATGATTTTGATGAATGGGAGAAAGTGATGATTTTGATGAATGGGAGAAAGTGATGATTTTGATGGAATGGGAGAAAGTGATGATTTTGATGGAATGGGAGAAAGTGATGATTTTGATGGAATGGGAGAAAGTGATGATTTTGATGGAATGGGAGAAAGTGATGATTTTGATGGAATGGGAGAAAGTGATGATTTTGATGAATGGGAGAAAGTGATGATTTTGATGGAATGGGAGAAAGTGATGATTTTGATGAATGGGAGAAAGTGATGATTTTGATGGAATGGGAGAAAGTGATGATTTTGATGGAATGGGAGAAAGTGATGATTTTGATGGAATGGGAGAAAGTGATGATTTTGATGGAATGGGAGAAAGTGATGATTTTGATGGAATGGAAGAAAGTGATGATTTTGATGGAATGGGAGAAAGTGATGATTTTGATGAATGGGAGAAAGTGATGATTTTGATGAATGGGAGAAAGTGATGATTTTGATGGAATGGGAGAAAGTGATGATTTTGATGGAATGGGAGAAAGTGATGATTTTGATGGAATGAGAAAGTGATGATTTTGATGGAATTACAGTGATGATTTTGATGAATGGGAGAAAGAAAGTGATGATTTTGATGGAATGGGAGAAAGTGATGATTTTGATGGAATGGGAGAAAGTGATGATTTTGATGGAATGGGAGAAAGTGATGATCTTGATGGAATGAGAGAAAGTGATGATTTTGATGAATGGGAGAAAGAAAGTGATGATTTTGATGAATGGGAGAAAGTGATGATTTTAATGAATGGGAGAAAGTGATGATTTTGATGGAATGGGAGAAAGTGATGATGTTGATGGAATGGGAGAAAGTGATGATTTTGATGGAATGGGAGAAAGTGATGATTTTGATGGAATGGGAGAAAGTGATGATCATGATGAATGGGTGAAAGTGATGATTTTGATGGAATGGGAGAAAGTGATGATTTTGATGGATGGGAGAAAGTGATGATTTTGATGGAATGGGAGAAAGTGATGATTTTGATGGAATGGGAGAAAGTGATGATTTTGATGAATGGGAGAAAGTGATGATTTTGATAAATGGGAGAAAGTGATGATTTTGATAAATGGGAGAAAGTGATGATTTTGATGGAATGGGAGAAAGTGATGATTTTGATGAATGGGAGAAAGTGATGATTTTGATGAATGGGAGAAAGTGATGATTTTGACGAATGGGAGAAAGTGATGATTTTGGTGAATGAGAGAAAGTGATGATTTTGATGGAATGGGAGAAAGTGATGATTTTGATGGAATGGGAGAAAGTGATGATTTTGATGGAATGGGAGAAAGTGATGATTTTGATGGAATGGGAGAAAGTGATGATTTTGATGGAATGGGAGAAAGTGATGATTTTGATGGAATGGGAGAAAGTGATGATTTTGATGGAATGGGAGAAAGTGATGATTTTGATGGAATGGGAGAAAGTGATGATTTTGATGGAATGGGAGAAAGTGATGATTTTGATGGAATGGGAGAAAGTGATGATTTTGATGGATGGGAGAAAGTGATGATTTTGATAAATGGGAGAAAGTGATGATTTTGATAAATGGGAGAAAGTGATGATTTTGATGGAATAGGAGAAAGTGATGATTTTGATGAACGGGAGAAAGTGATGATTTTGATGGAATGGGAGAAAGTGATGATTTTGATGGAATAGGAGAAAGTGATGATTTTGATGAACGGGAGAAAGTGATGATTTTGATAAATGGGAGAAAGTGATGATTTCGATGGAATAGGAGAAAGTGATGATTTTGATGAACGGGAGAAAGTGATGATTTTGATGGAATGGGAGAAAGTGATGATTTTGATGAATGGGAGAAAGTGATGATTTTGATGGAATGGGAGAAAGTGATGATTTTGATGAATGGGAGAAAGTGATGATTTTGATGGAATAGGAGAAAGTGATGATTTTGATGAATGGGAGAAAGTGATGATTTTGATGGAATAGGAGAAAGTGATGATTTTGATGAACGGGAGAAAGTGATGATTTTGATGGAATGGGAGAAAGTGATGATTTTGATGAATGGGAGAAAGTGATGATTTTGATGGAATAGGAGAAAGTGATGATTTTGATGAATGGGAGAAAGTGATGATTTTGATGAATGGGAGAAAGTGATGATTTTGATGGAATGGGAGAAAGTGATGATTTTGATGAATGGGAGAAAGTGATGATTTTGATGAATGGGAGAAAGTGATGATTTTGATGGAATTGGAAAGGGATGATTTTGATGGAATAGGAGAAAGTGATGATTTTGATGAATGGGAGAAAGTGATGATTTTGATGGAATGAGAAAGGGACATTTTGATGGAATGGGAGAAAGTGATGATTTTGATGAATGGGAGAAAGTGATGATTTTGATGGAATGGGAGAAAGTGATGATTTTGATGAAGGGGGGAAAGTGATGATTTTGATGGAATGGGAGAAAGTGATGATTTTGATGGAATGGGAGAAAGTGATGATTTTGATGGAATGGGAGAAAGTGATGATTTTGATGGAATGGGAGAAAGTGATGATTTTGATGAATGGGAGAAAGTGATGATTTTGATGAATGGGAGAAAGTGATGATTTTGATGAATGGGAGAAAGTGATGATTTTGATGGAATGGGAGAAAGTGATGATTTTGATGAATGGGAGAAAGTGATGATTTTGATGGAATGGGAGAAAGTGATGAGTTTGATGGAATGGGAGAAAGTGATGATTTTGATGGAATGGGAGCAGTGATGATTTTGATGAACGGGAGAAAGTGATGATTTTGATGGAATGGGAGAAAGTGATGATTTTGATGGAATGGGAGAAAGTGATGATCTTGATGGAATGGGAGAAAGTGATGATCTTGATGAATGGGAGAAAGTGATGATTTTGATGGAATGGGAGAAAGTGATGATTTTGATGAATGGGAGAAAGTGATGATTTTGATGGAATGGGAGAAAGTGATGATTTTGATGGAATGGGAGAAAGTGATGATTTTGATGAACGGGAGAAAGTGATGATTTTGATGGAATGGGAGAAAGTGATGATTTTGATGAAGGGGAGAAAGTGATGATTTTGATGGAATGGGAGAAAGTGATGATTTTGATGGAATGGGAGAAAGTGATGATTTTGATGGAATGGGAGAAAGTGATGATTTTGATGGAATGGGAGCAGTGATGATCTTGATGAATGGGAGAAAGTGATGATTTTGATGGAATGGGAGAAAGTGATGATTTTGATGGAATGGGAGAAAGTGATGATTTTGATGGAATGGGAGTAGTGATGAGTTTGATGGAATGGGAGAAAGTGATGATTTTGATGGAATGGGAGAAAGTGATGATTTTGATGAATGGGAGAAAGTGATGATTTTGATGGAATGGGAGAAAGTGATGATTTTGATGGAATGGGAGAAAGTGATGATTTTGATGGAATGGGAGAAAGTGATGATTTTGATGGAATGGGAGAAAGTGATGAGTTTGATGGAATGGGAGAAAGTGATGATTTTGATGAATGGGGAGAAAAGTGATGATTTTGATGAATGGGAGAAAGTGATGATTTTGATGGAATGGGAGAAAGTGATGATTTTGATGGAATGGGAGAAAGTGATGATTTTAGATGGAAATGGGAGAAAGTGATGATTTTGATGAATGGGAGAAAGTGATGATTTTGATGAATGGGAGAAAGTGATGATTTTGATGGAATGGAGAAAGGATGATTTTGATGAATGGGAGAAAGTGATGATTTTGATGGAATGGGAGAAAGTGATGATTTTTGATGGAATGGGAGAAAGATGATTTTGATGGAATGGGAGAAAGTGATTGATGGAATGGGAGCAGTGATGATCTTGATGAATGGGAGAAAGTGATGATTTTGATGGAATGGGAGAAAGTGATGATTTTGATGGAATGGGAGAAAGTGATGATTTTGATGGAATGGGAGTAGTGATGAGTTTGATGGAATGGGAGAAAGTGATGATTTTGATGGAATGGGAGAAAGTGATGATTTTGATGAATGGGAGAAAGTGATGATTTTGATGGAATGGGAGAAAGTGATGATTTTGATGGAATGGGAGAAAGTGATGATTTTGATGGAATGGGAGAAAGTGATGATTTTGATGGAATGGGAGAAAGTGATGAGTTTGATGGAATGGGAGAAAGTGATGATTTTGATGAATGGGGAGAAAAGTGATGATTTTGATGAATGGGAGAAAGTGATGATTTTGATGGAATGGGAGAAAGTGATGATTTTGATGGAATGGGAGAAAGTGATGATTTTAGATGGAAATGGGAGAAAGTGATGATTTTGATGAATGGGAGAAAGTGATGATTTTGATGAATGGGAGAAAGTGATGATTTTGATGGAATGGAGAAAGGATGATTTTGATGAATGGGAGAAAGTGATGATTTTGATGGAATGGAAGAAAGTGATGATTTTGATGGAATGGGAGAAAGTGATGATTTTGATGGAATGGGAGAAAGTGATGATTTTGATGAATGGGAGAAAGTGATGATTTTGATGGAATGGGAGAAAGTGATGATTTTGATGGAATGGAGAAAAGTGATGATTTTGATGGAATGGGAGAAAGTGATGATTTTGATGGAATGGGAGAAAGAAAGTGATGATTTTGATGAATGGGAGAAAGTGATGATTTTGATGGAATGAGAGAAAGTGATGATTTTGATGGAATGGGAGAAAGTGATGATTTTGATGGAATGGGAGAAAGTGATGATTTTGATGAATGGGAGAAAGTGATGATTTTAATGAATGGGAGAAAGTGATGATTTTGATGGAATGGGAGAAAGTGATGATTTTGATGGAATGGGAGAAAGTGATGATTTTGATGGAATGGAGAAAGGATGATTTTGATGGAATGGGAGAAAGTGGGATGATTTCGATGAATGGAGAAAGTGGATGATTTTGATGGAATGGGAGAAAGTGATGATTTTGATGGAATGGGAGAAAGTGATGATTTTGATGAATGGGAGAAAGTGATGATTTTGATGGAATGGGAGAAAGTGATGATTTTGATGGAATGGGAGAAAGTGATGATTTTGATGAATGGGGAGAAAGGATGATTTTAATGAATGGGAGAAAGTGATGATTTTGATGGAATGGGAGAAAGTGATGATTTTGATGGAATGGGAGAAAGTGATGATTTTGATGGAATGGGAGAAAGTGATGATTTTGATGGAATGGAAGAAAGTGATGATTTTGATGGAATGGGAGAAAGTGATGATTTTGATGGAATGGGAGAAAGTGATGATTTTGATGGAATGGGAGAAAGTGATGATTTTGATGGAATGGGAGAAAGTGATGATTTTGATGGAATGGGAGGAAGTGATGATTTTGATGAATGGGAGAAAGTGATGATTTTGATGAATGGGAGAAAGTGATGATTTTGATGGAATGGGAGAAAGAAAGTGATGATTTTGATGGAATGGGAGAATGTGATGATTTTGATGAATGGGAGAAAGAAAGTGATGATTTTGATGGAATGGGAGAAAGAAAGTGATGATTTTGATGAATGGAGAATGGGATGATTGACAGAATGGGAGAAAGATAAGATGATTTACGGAATGGGAGCAGTTATGATTTGATGGAATGGGAGAAAGAAAGTGATGATTTTGATGGAATGGGAGAAAGTGATGATTTTGATGAATGGGAGAAAGTGATGATTTTGATGGAATGGGAGAAAGAAAGTGATGATTTTGATGGAATGGGAGAAAGTGATGATTTTGATGAATGGGAGAAAGTGATGATTTTGATGAAGGGGAGAAAGTGATGATTTTGATGGAATGGGAGAAAGTGATGATTTTGATGGAATGGGAGAAAGTGATGATTTTGATGGAATGGGAGAAAGAAAGTGATGATTTTGATGGAATGGGAGAAAGTGATGATTTTGATGGAATGGGAGAAAGTGATGATTTTGATGAACGGGAGAAAGTGATGATTTTGATGGAATGGGAGAAAGTGATGATTTTGATGGAATGGGAGAAAGTGATGATTTTGATGGAATGGGAGAAAGTGATGATTTTGATGAATGGGAGAAAGTGATGATTTTGATGGAATGGGAGAAAGTGATGATTTTGATGGAATGGGAGAAAGTGATGATTTTGATGAATGGGAGAAAGTGATGATTTTGATGAATGGGAGAAAGTGATGATTTTGATGGAATGGGAGAAAGTGATGATTTTGATGAACGGGAGAAAGTGATGATTTTGATGGAATGGGAGAAAGTGATGATTTTGATGGAATGGGAGAAAGTGATGATTTTGATGTGAATGGGGAGAAAGTGATGATTTTGATGGAATGGGAGAGAAAGATGATTTTGGATAATGGGGAGAAAGTGATGATTTTGATGGAATGGGAGAAAGTGATGATTTTGATGGAATGGGAGAAAGTGATGATTTTGAATAATGGGAGAAAGTGATGATTTTGATGGAATGGGAGAAAGTGATGATTTTGATGGAATGGGAGAAAGTGATGATTTTGATGAATGGGAGAAAGTGATGATTTTGATGGAATGAGAGAAAGTGATGATTTTGATGGAATGGGAGAAAGTGATGATTTTGAATAATGGGAGAAAGTGATGATTTTGATGGAATGAGAGAAAGTGATGATTTTGATGGAATGGGAGAAAGTGATGATTTTGATGGAATGGGAGAAAGTGATGATTTTGATGAATGGGAGAAAGTGATGATTTTGATGGAATGGGAGAAAGTGATGATTTTGATGGAATGGGAGAAAGTGATGATTTTGATGGAATGGGAGAAAGAAAGTGATGATTTTGATGAATGGGAGAAAGTGATGATTTTGATGGAATGGGAGAAAGTGATGATTTTAATGAATGGGAGAAAGTGATGATTTTGATGAACGGGAGAAAGTGATGATTTTGATGGAACGGGAGAAAGTGATGATTTTGATGGAATGGGAGAAAGTGATGATTTTGATGGAATGGGAGAAAGTGATGATTTTGATGAATGGGAGAAAGTGATGATTTTGATGAATGGGAGAAAGTGATGATTTTGATGGAATGGGGAGTAGCAGTGATGATTTTGATGGAATGGGAGAAAAAGTGAGTGATTTTGATGAATGGGAGAAAGTGATGATTTTGATGGAATGGGAGAAAGTGATGATTTTGATGAATGGGAGAAAGTGATGATTTTGATGAATGGGAGAAAGTGATGATTTTGATGGAATGGGAGAAAGTGATGATTTTGATGAATGGGAGAAAGTGATGATTTTGATGGAATGGGAGAAAGAAAGTGATGATTTTGATGAATGGGAGAAAGTGATGATTTTGATGGAATGGGAGAAAGTGATGATTTTGATGAATGGGAGAAAGTGATGATTTTGATGGAATGGGAGAAAGTGATGATTTTGATGGAACGGGAGAAAGTGATGATTTTGATGGAATGGGAGAAAGAAAGTGATGATTTTGATGAATGGGAGAAAGTGATGATTTTGATGGAATGGGAGAAAGTGATGATTTTGATGAACGGGAGAAAGTGATGATTTTGATGGAATGGGAGAAAGTGATGATTTTGATGGAATGGGAGAAAGAAAGTGATGATTTTGATGAATGGGAGAAAGTGATGATTTTGATGGAATGGGAGAAAGTGATGATTTTGATGAACGGGAGAAAGTGATGATTTTGATGTGAGAATGGAGAAGATGATTTGATGGAATGGGAGAAAGTGATGATTTTGATGGAATGGGAGAAAGGGATGATTTTGATGAATGGGAGAGTGATGAGTTTGATGGAATGGAGAAAGTGATGATTTTGATGGAATGGAGAAAGTGATGATTTTGATGAATGGAGAAAAGTGATGATTTTGATGAATGGGAGAAAGTGATGATTTTGATGGAATGGGAGAAAGTGATGATTTTGATGGAATGGGAGAAAAGTGGATGATTTTGAATGAATGGGAGAAAGTGATGATTTTGATGGAATGGGAGAAAGTGATGATTTTGATGAATGGGAGAAAGTGATGATTTTGATGGAATGGGAGAAAGTGATGATTTTGATGAATGGGAGAAAGTGATGATTTTGATGGAATGGGAGAAAAGATGATTTTGATGAAGGGAGAAAGAAAGGGATGATTTTGATGGAATGGGAGAAAGTGATGATTTTGATGAAGGGGAGAAAGAAAGTGATGATTTTGATGGAATGGGAGAAAGTGATGATTTTGATGAAGGGGAGAAAGAAAGTGATGATTTTGATGGAATGGGAGAAAGTGATGATTTTGATGAAGGGGAGAAAGAAAGTGATGATTTTGATGGAATGGGAGAAAGTGATGATTTTGATGAATGGGAGAAAGTGATGAGTTTGATGGAATGGGAGAAAGTGATGATTTTGATGGAATGGGAGAAAGTGATGATTTTGATGGAATGGGAGAAAGTGATGATTTTGATGGAATGGGAGAAAGTGATGATTTTGATGGAATGGAAGAAAGTGATGATTTTGATGGAATGGGAGAAAGTGATGATTTTGATGAATGGGAGAAAGTGATGAGTTTGATGGAATGGGAGAAAGTGATGATTTTGATGGAATGGGAGAAAGTGATGATTTTGATGGAATGGAAGAAAGTGATGATTTTGATGGAATGGGAGAAAGTGATGATTTTGATGGAATGGGAGAAAGTGATGATTTTGATGAATGGGAGAAAGTGATGAGTTTGATGGAATGGGAGAAAGTGATGATTTTGATGGAATGGGCGAAAGTGATGATTTTGATGGAATGGGAGAAAGTGATGATTTTGATGGAATGGGAGAAAGTGATGAGTTTGATGGAATGGGGAGAAAGTAGACATTTGATGGAATGGGAGAAAGTGATGATTTTGATGGAATGGAAGAAAGTGATGATTTTGATGGAATGGGAGAAAGTGATGAGTTTGATGGAATGGGAGAAAGTGATGAGTTTGATGGAATGGGAGAAAGTGATGATTTTGATGGAATGGGAGAAAGTGATGAGTTTGATGGAATGGGAGAAAGTGATGATTTTGATGGAATGGGAGAAAGTGATGATTTTGATGAATGGGAGAAAGTGATGATTTTGATGAATGGGAGAAAGTGATGATTTTGATGGAATGGGAGAAAGTGATGATTTTGATGAATGGGAGAAAGTGATGATTTTGACGAATGGGAGAAAGTGATGATTTTGGTGAATGAGAGAAAGTGATGATTTTGATGGAATGGGAGAAAGTGATGATTTTGATGGAATGGGAGAAAGTGATGATTTTGATGAATGGGAGAAAGAAAGTGATGATTTTGATGGAATGGGAGAAAGTGATGATTTTGATGGAATGGGAGAAAGTGATGATTTTGATGGAATGGGAGAAAGTGATGATTTTGATGAATGGGAGAAAGTGATGAGTTTGATGGAATGGGAGAAAGTGATGATGTTGATGAATGGGAGAAAGTGATGAGTTTGATGGAATGGGAGAAAGTGATGATTTTGATGGAATGGGAGAAAGTGATGATTTTGATGGAATGGGAGAAAGTGATGATTTTGATGGAATGGGAGAAAGTGATGATTTTGATGGAATGGGAGAAAGTGATGATTTTGATGAACGGGAGAAAGTGATGATTTTGATGGAATGGGAGAAAGTGATGATGTTGATGAATGGGAGAAAGTGATGATTTTGATGGAATGGGAGAAAGTGATGATTTTGATGGAATGGGAGAAAGTGATGATTTTAGATACTGAATGGGAGGAAGTGATGATTTTGATGGAATGGGAGAAAGTGATGATTTTGATGGAATGGGAGAAAGTGATGAGTTTGATGGAATGGGAGAAAGTGATGATTTTGATGAATGGGAGAAAGTGATGATTTTGATGGAATGGGAGAAAGTGATGATTTTGATGGAATGGGAGAAAGTGATGATTTTGATGGAATGGGAGAAAGTGATGATTTTGATGAATGAGAGAAAGTGATGATTTTGATGGAATGGGAGAAAGTGATGATTTTGATGAACGGGAGAAAGTGATGATTTTGATGGAATGGGAGAAAGTGATGATTTTGATGGAATGGGAGAAAGTGATGATTTTGATGAAGGGGAGAAAGAAAGTGATGATTTTGATGGAATGGGAGAAAGTGATGATTTTGATGAACGGGAGAAAGTGATGATTTTGATGGAATGGGAGAAAGTGATGATTTTGATGGAATGGGAGAAAGTGATGATTTTGATGGAATGGGAGAAAGTGATGATTTTGATGGAATGGGAGAAAGTGATGATTTTGATGAATGGGAGAAAGTGATGATTTTGATGGAATGGGAGAAAGTGATGATTTTGATGGAATGGGAGAAAGTGATGATTTTGATGGAATGGGAGAAAGTGATGATTTTGATGGAATGGGAGAAAGTGATGATTTTGATGAATGGGAGAAAGTGATGATTTTGATGGAATGGGAGAAAGTGATGATTTTGATGAATGGGAGAAAGTGATGATTTTGATGGAATGGGAGAAAGTGATGATTTTGATGGAATGGGAGAAAGTGATGATTTTGATGGAATGGGAGAAAGTGATGATTTTGATGGAATGGGAGAAAGTGATGATTTTGATGGAATGGGAGAAAGTGATGATGTTGATGAATGGGAGAAAGTGATGATGTTGATGAATGGGAGAAAGTGATGATTTTGATGAATGGGAGAAAGTGATGATTTTGATGGAATGGGAGAAAGTGATGATTTTGATGGAATGGGAGAAAGTGATGATTTTGATGGAATGGGAGAAAGTGATGATGTTGATGAATGGGAGAAAGTGATGATGTTGATGAATGGGAGAAAGTGATGATTTTGATGGAATGGGAGAAAGTGATGATTTTGATGGAATGGGAGAAAGTGATGATTTTGATGAATGGGAGAAAGTGATGATTTTGATGAATGGGAGAAAGTGATGATTTTGATGGAATGGGAGAAAGTGATGATTTTGATGGAATGGGAGAAAGTGATGATTTTGATGAATGGGAGAAAGTGATGATTTTGATGGAATGGGAGAAAGTGATGATTTTGATGGAATGGGAGAAAGTGATGATTTTGATGGAATGGGAGAAAGTGATGATTTTGATGGAATGGGAGAAAGTGATGATTTTGATGGAATGGGAGAAAGTGATGATTTTGATGAATGGGAGAAAGTGATGATTTTGATGGAATGGGAGAAAGTGATGATTTTGATGGAATGGGAGAAAGTGATGATTTTGATGGAATGGGAGAAAGTGATGATTTTGATGGAATGGGAGAAAGTGATGATTTTGATGGAATAGGAGAAACACACACACACACACACACACACACACACACATATATACATATCAAGGAAAAAAAACAACCATCATACATCAGTCTGTAAGAGAATCAAGGACAATCTCTATTCAACGAATCTGTATTTTTCCCTCCGAACCCTCCCCCTTATCCGTGCATTTTCTCTGTCGTGTCTCCCTATTTATCCCTTTTCGCACGACACGTGGGCGGGGTTCGGCTCCACTCACTCCTGGCTTCCTGACTTGGTGATGCTATTCAGAGTAGTGACAATGGCAACTCGGGTGATGACGGTCTCATAACAATGGGAGAAAGTGATGATTTTGATGGAATGGGAGAAAGTGATGATTTTGATGGAATGGGAGAAAGAAAGTGATGATTTTGATGGAATGGGAGAAAGTGATGATTTTGATGGAATGGGAGAAAGTGATGATTTTGATGGAATGGGAGAAAGTGATGATTTTGATGGAATGGGAGAAAGTGATGATTTTGATGGAATGGGAGAAAGTGATGATCTTGATGGAATGGGAGAAAGTGATGATTTTGATGATAGGTGATAGAAGGAAGGGCGTTGATAGGGGTGGTCTTTTATCTCTGTTGTTGTTGTTATTGTTATTTGATATCAGTATTATGATTGGTATCTTCATTACTATTGTTATTATAATAGCGTAAGGGGATGGTGATAACACGAATGATAACATTATTCGTGTTATCATGATAATGAGGATCTTGATGATGGTAATGATAGCAATATCTATAAAGATCAATATAACAATAATTGCAATAATATAGATAATAGTAATACTATCCCTAAAAAGAAGGACTCTACCATATAAAAGGGATATTAATAACAATATCATTTACGGTCATGATGGAAATCGTAATATTACAAACAAAGATTACCATAGAAAACAAATACAATTACGATATTCCCGATAAACATCCCAATAACAACAATAATGTCAACAAAGACAGAGAAGGTGAGGGTTGCAGTGATATAGCAATGGCCCCATTTTTTTTTTTTTTTTTTTTTCAGTTTCCTATTCCTTTCCCTATATGATAACTTCCAGGGAAAGGTTTGTACTGCGAATCTGGACTGAATTATTTTAATTGAGAGTCTATTTATAAATATCAAGAGGTGAATTATGGTGTTTTCGAGATCTGTGTAAGAGATAGATTGGCAGGTAGATAGCTAGGTAGATAGATATAACTATAGGGAGATATTAGAATAAGATATAGATAGATAGGTAAATAGATGGATGGAAGGATGCCTATATGGATAGAAAGATAGGTAGGTAGATGGTGTAGGGATAGATATATTTATAAACGACTGCACACACACACACACACGCGCACATATATACACATACACAAACGCAAAAACGCACACAGCCATACACACATGTGTGTGTGTGTCTGTGTGTTAGTGTGTGTGTGTATGTGTGTGTGTGTGTGTGTGTGTTCCAGTGTGTGTATGTGTGTGTGTGTGTGTGTGTGTGTGTTCCAGTGTGTGTATGTGTGTGTGTGTGTTCCAGTGTGTGTGTGTGTGTTTATGTGTGTGTGTGTGTGTGTGTGTGTGCATGTACTCCTATAAGAATGCAAGCCTGCTAAGCAATGCCATCTAGCCATCAGGTGTCAGCGCCCTCGCCTCCTGTTGTTGTCTCCGAGTCACACTTCCACCCTCTTCCGCTCCCTCTCAGCCAACGGCGCCCCTTCCTCTCGCCCGCCATCATTCTCGCGCCCTTGTGGCTCCCTCCCTTTTTTATTCTATTACGGATCACTCGCTGGGATTTTTCATTCGGTGAGGGAGGGAGGGAGGGTGGGAGGGGGGTGAGGGAGGGAGGGTTGGAAGGAGGGTGGATGGGAGGGAGGGAGGAAGAAGATAAGGGAGGGAGGGAGGGTGGATGGGTGGGTGGATGGGTGTTTGGGTGGGTGTGGGTGGATGGGAGGGAGGGAGGGAGAAGATAAGGGAGGAAGAGGACGAGGGAGAGGGAGAAAGAGAGAAGCAGAGACAGAGAGAGAGAGAGAGAGAGAGAGAGAGAGAGAGAGAGAGAGAAAGAAAATAGGAGAGAAAGATAGAAAGAGAATAGGAGAGAGAGAGAGAACCAAACCTAACCCTCTCTCTCCCTCTCTCTTTCTCTCATTATCTCATTCTCATTGGCATCAACACCTTCATAATTATAACCATTGATATCACTGGCCAAATCATCAGTATCATTATTCTTTTATTATCGTTATCATTATCATCATTGGCATTAATGAATACAATAATTATTACTATTATCATATTATTACATTTTTACCATTATCATTATCATTATAATTGTGATTATGATAATGACAATAATCATGATTATTTATCCAGTCATTATCAATATCATCATTGCTTCACATATGATTATCATTGCTATATTTGTTGTCATCATTATCATCATTATCATTTCTATCATTTTTTTCGTCATTATCATTATCTGTGGCATCATTATTATTAGTAGTATTGCTGTTATTATTGTCATTATCATTATTGTTATTATTGTTATTTTCATTATCATGATTATTATTATCACTATCATTACCATTGCTATTTTTATTGTTACTGTTATCAATAGCATTACTAATATTATTTGTGTTATCATTATTGTCATTATTATCATTATTGTTCTTATCCATTTATCCTTATTTTATTATTGCTATATTTATAACCATTATGCTTATGATCGTTATCATTATCATCATCATATTTATCATCATCATTATCATTAATTATATTATCAATAATGTTGTTATAATCATTATCATTATCTATGTGATTTCTACTATTGTTGCTGCTGATGCTAATATCATTATCATTATCATAAATATAAAATAATTTTCTAAATAATGTAATGATTTTATTATAAATCTATTGATCTATTTCATCTATTTTTCATCCATTTTCAATCATCCATCAGAAATAAACCATGGTTCGTGCCGTGGTCTGTGGTAACAGTGTTATTATCATTATTATTATTATTGTTATCATCGTTATTATCATTATAAATTATTATCTTCATTATCATCGTTATCATTGTTATTAGCATTATCATTATCATTATTATCATGATTATTGTCAAGATTAT
>BOPN01003669.1:35000-40000 GCA_017312705.2 Penaeus japonicus | reverse complement strand
GGGATGGGAGCGTGGGTGAGTGACGGAAAAGTTGTGTGTGTATGTATGTGTCAGCGTGTACGTGTGTGGAAGATGGAACGCGTGTGTGTTTATGTGTATGCGGTCGGGTCTACTGTATGTTTGGAGGGGGTGGGGAAAGGGGTGGGGAAGGCTGCTGTCTATATGTATGTGTATGTTTTGAATATATATGTGTGTAGGGATGAGGGGGTGGGGTGGGGGGGTGGGTATGTATCCGTATGTCAGTACACAGCTGCTTAACAGGCCTGCTAATACCCGTACAATAACAGTCGCGCAGGCCCTCTCCATACCCAGAATGAGAAGCGTGAACACGATATTAGCAAAGTGGACGACATGACACAACGAACCCCATCCAGCGCGCGGCAGCATCCCGCTCTGCTTCTCCATCACGCTGTCAGATCCCGTGATTGATGGCCATACTATAAACTCACTCAAATTGATGACACATTTTGAAGGCGGAGGTTCCAATATGGCGGTCGGCGGCGACGCTGGTGTACGGATCATTAAAATTGTAATCATAAGTTATCTTCGTCATCCTGAATTACACGGCTACTTGAATGTATACCGAATGCCCGCCGTGTAGATGGCTCTTGCTGACCTTTTGTTGAGTCTTGCAGAGTATATTGCAGATAAAATATATGACTGCCGGGGTGTATAAATTTCTTGTGCCTTGTTAGAATGCGTTTATGTATTGTCTTAAACAATCAAAAATGCTCCGCTGATTAAATCGCAATGCTCGAAATGATATATAGTGTCTTGTCTCTACCTCTTCTTTTTCCCCTCTCTGTTTCCTACTCCTGTCGACGTAAGATTTAAAAAAAGAGGCGGGGAATTTTCGCTCGTTAAGAGGATCTTGCGAAAGGATCTTACCAGACAAGGAGCTTGTGACGTTGCCCGATTTCACAGTTTTGTAAATAGAGGAATCAGTCAAGGAAGAAATAAGAGGCGAGAAAGAATGCAGAGTCCCCGAAGGAAGACTTATAGACTGTGATATTGCGTCTCCCTCTTGCAACAGTGCGATGGTATACGGACACGCATACGCACACAGACACGGACACACACACACACACACACACGCTCGCGGGAAGACGCTCACTCACACACTTAAACACACAAACACATACATACATTTACACACAAGATGTAGAGATACATAAGCACATAGTGTTAAGCTTCGTATACCTTAAATCTCCACCTAAGCAGAGTGAAGCAACATCCGTCTACGAAGAGAAGAATAGCAACACCAAAAAATAATAATGATAATAATAAAAGAATAAAAAAAAAAAAATAGAAAATAAAAAATAAAAAGTAAAAAAATAAATAAATAAAAACTCTTATATGAATTATATCGTCATTGAACTTCCATGTCTTTTAAGTTTTATCTTTCTTCCCGAGTTTAACAGTAAAAATGAACCTCGTGAGCAATTCATGCCGTCGGAATGTCGCCAGGATTACTTATTTTCCCGCATTTTCCCTCCTCCTCTTTTCAGGAATCGACGAGCGGCCACGGAGTCCACCGCGAGGGGGGGAGGGGAGAAAAAGAAGAAGAAGAAGAAGAAGAAAAGAAGAGAAAAAATCGAGCTTAAAACTCCAAAAGCGACACAGGTGATCCCGAAGAGCAACACGCACTTTTCCAAAACGTCCCTCACCCTCGCCATCCCCCACAAGAAGAGGAGAGAAGAGCGAGCAAGCAAGTAGTGACCATAACACCAACCCTGAAACCAAGATGAATATATATATACACACTTTGTGGATAGACACACACTCCGGTACACCCACATGCAGCGCCATTCACACTCACACTCAACGCATGCTACCTTAGGCGAAAGAACGTTTTGTTTTTGTTTTTTTCCCCCGGACCTCAGTTAGCTGTGTACACGTAGTCCCTGGAGACTCGCGCTTCGACATGTCAGAACACGTTCGAACACCACTGATTTGGTGGAGTAAGCGAGCGACCATCATCTTGCTTGGCACTGTCCGATAGGGAGAAGATGACACTGTGACTGGCACTATGACACCTTAATTCTGACTGGCGTTCTAACCGACTGGCCGAACATTAATGGGTGTTAATGGACGCCGCAGTAAATGGCAGATAAACCACCCGGTCCCTTATGCTTGTTCGAACCCATTTCCCTTCACACGCACACACGCACACACACGCAAGCACGCACGCCTGGTTAACCAATGTGTATTTGGGGTTCACCAGCTGAATGGGTCAAAGAGTGTGTTTTTATGTGTGTTTTGCTACGCTATGGGTCCATGTTTCCCATTGTGATAGGATACCGTGCTGAATTCCGAGTGTAAATAAAATGTTATTCCTTTTATTACGGCTGAGAGTATATCATTCATTTTTCCTTTTTTTTACCCTAACTATTGTTATCATCATTCTTTTGAGATTATCGTCCTTATCACTGTCTTTGGTGTTGCTATCTCCATCACCGTAGCAAGAGAAGTCAGAAAGAATAAGCAAACAAAATTTGACTGAAAAATAGGTAAACGTTTTCAAAATTCTTTTGTTTTTTTATCGTAAAGTCCAATCTCATGTCTGGTTGTCCAATAGGCTTCTTTCGTGTATGGTGTCTTTTTTATTTATATATATATATATATATATTTTAATTATCATCATCATCATTATCATTGTCATCATCCGTAGCAGTAGTAGTAATACAGCATTATCATAATTATCATCTTTATGATCATCACTATTTCTAAGATCATTATAATTATTATCATTATTATCATTGTCATCCCATTATTATTATTCTTTTTATATATCATTGTCAATATTATCATTATTATTTTTTTTATTACCACTATTCTTCCTATTATTACTACCATTATAATTATTTCCATTATCACTATTATCATTATCATTATAATTTTTATTTTTATCATCATCACTATCATTAGCATTATTATTGTTATTGCCAATGATATCACTATGATATCATCAGTATCATCGTCATCATTACTATTATTATCACTATTACTATTATTTTAATAATTGTTGTTGTTATTACCATTATCATTATTAACATTTCTCTTATCATTATTATCATTATCATTATCGTTATGATTATTGTTATTAAGTTATTGTTACTACTGCTATCAATATTATTTTCCTAATAATCTTAACATAATTAACATTATTAGTATCATTGTTGTTATTAATATCATTGTTTTTATTATCATTATTATGTTCATCATAATTATGACTACTATTCATATTACTTTCATATCATCATAGACTATCATAATCATCATAAATATCATCATCATCATTTTTCTGTTGTGATTGTTGTTATCGCTAGCATTGTTGTTCCTATAGGATTATCATATAACTATCATTATCATAATTATCATTAGTGTTATAGTAATTATAAGGAATATTCCCATCACTATGATTATCATCATAAATAATCATTATCATCATTTCAATTACGGTCACTATTGTTGCTATCATCACCAACATTGTCATGAATATCATTACTATGATTATCATCACTACAATTACTTACATCATTACTATATTTGTAACGATCAGTACCATTACAACTTTGCCCTGTCTTACATTAATATAATTACAGTAATTCTGTTACTATAATTCTGTTCTTTTTGAATTATTATTGATGCAGTTGACTAACTCTTTCTCAGAGGAATCACCTGTAATCCTATTCTTCAACTGCCATTATCATTGCATTGTGTTGCATATCTTCTATAAATTCTACGCTACACTTTATGCTAATTTTCTTGGTTCCCATCTGCTGTTGAAAATGTAATAGTAGTATTGATAGTGTCGATGTAGTTAATGATGATTGTGAGGGTCATGATTATGATGATATGAATGATGGTAATGACACTGACAATGATTATTATCATTATTATCATTATCGTTATCCTGATAATGATAATGATAATAAAGTGATTATCATTAGCATTGTTGTTATAATGATATTGGTGATAATGATAACGACAGATAATAGTAATAATATAGTGATGATAATGATTATAATAATAATGATAATTATAATGGCAATAATTATATCAATAATGATCATAGTAATAATGATAATGAATTTGGTAATAATGATAATAGTAATAATGAGAATAGGAACAGCAACAATGCAGATGATAATGATGACGATAAGGAGAATGATATTAAGGATAATGATGATGATAATAACACTGATAATAGTGACGATGAAAATGGTGATAACAGTAATAATGATTAAGATGATGATGATGATGATGATGATAACAATGATAATCATAACAGTAATTTGAAGAAAAACATCAATAATGATAATAATGATGATAATGATAATAATAAGGATAACATTAGATGTGTGATAATGATAATATCAGTAATAATGATAATGATAATAATACTAGTGGTAGTGATGATAATAATGATAAGAAAAATACTAATAATAGCAATGCTAGTGATAATAACAATATTAACAATAATGATGATGATGATAAGAGCAATTATGCTGATACCCATAATGATAATGAAAATAGTAATGATGATAATAATAATAATAATCATGATAATGACAATACTGATGACAATGATAATATTCATAATATCAGTAACGATAATTATAATGATAATAATAGTAATACTGATAATAAAGATAACAATGATAACAAAAATGATGATAATCATTATAATAATAATCATAACAATAATATTGATAGTAATAATGATGATATTAATAATAACGAAAATAGTAACATCAACAATCGAGAAATTATTCTATATATCATCATCATCATCATCATCATTATCATCGTCTTAATATTCTCATAGTTATACTTAACATCGCCATAAAAGTCACGTTAAAAATCCTCGTTTAAAAACAATAGCATTAGTTCAACGTATAATATATACTGCTATTATTGCTCCATGTGTTATTACATTAATACGAAAAGAAAAAAAACAGATGATTTTCATTTGTGAGGTAAGTATTATAGATGCA
>BOPN01003669.1:12500-20000 GCA_017312705.2 Penaeus japonicus | reverse complement strand
ATTATGATCAAAATTATACTAATGCAAGAAATGAAGCGATATGCATAACAGTGGTTGACTGTAACATTTAAGATGATGATGATATGATAATGATGATGATGATAATTGTTGTAATGATGATACTGATGGTGATAAGGATGAAAATGTTACAACTAATAATAATAGTAATGATAATGATGATGATAATAACGTTGATGATTAATAATTCTGATAACAATAAAGATGATAATAACAGTAATAAGGATAATAAGGATAATAGTAGTGATGATAATGATAGTATTGCTAATAATATGATGATGATGATATGATGAAAATAATAACAATAGCAATAATAATAATGGTAACTGATAATAATGATAGCGATAGCAATGATAATAATAATGACAGAAATGAAAATATAAGTAAAAACGATAATAACATTAATGACAATAATGATAATAATGATAGTCATGATAATAATAACACCAACATCAACTAAAACAATGATTGATTAGGATGATAACAACGATGATGATAATAATAACTATGATAATATTGGTAGTATTAATAATGGTCATAAAAATAATAATAATAATGATAATAGTAACAATAATAATATTGATAATAACAATGATGATAATAATAAGAACAACAATAATAATAACATTGATAAGAACAATGATATTGATAACAGTAATAATGAGAATAACAGTAGTAGTAATAGTAGTAGTAGTAATAATAATAATAATAATAATGATAATAATAATAATAATAATGATAATAATAATAATAATAACAATGATAATAATAATAATAATAATGATGATAATGATAATAATAATAATAATAATAATAATAATAGTAATGATAATAATAATAATAATAATAATAATAATAATAATAAAAATAATAATAATAATGATAATAATAATTATTATTATCACTATTATCATCATTATTATTATTATAATAATGATAATAATGTTAACAGTAATAATATTGATAATAATAATAATAAAAGTAGTAGTAATAATAATAATGTTATTAATACTACTACTACAACGGATACTACTATCATTAATGATAAAAACAATAGCAATAATAGAAATTATAAAGTTGATAACAACAAAAATAATGGAAATTGTAATGATAACCATAATAATGAGGATGTTGATAATAATAATGATAATAAGAATAAGAAGAATGCTAATAATAATGATAATAACATCATTAATAACAACAACAATAACGACAACAACAGAAATGATAATGATAATAATCACAACAATAATGATAATAATAATATGCATAATAATAACAATCATAATAAAAATAATAATGAAAGTGATAATAGCGATAATGATATTGTCATTATTATTATTGTTACTATATCTTTATTATCATCATTATTACTGTTACTATCATTATCATCATCCTTTTCATCAGATGAATTGATAATAATGATAATAGATTCAACAAAAGATAACTAGTGTTAATGAAAATAAATATCAGATTTTATCTTTATTCATGAAGCACAAGATGTGTACAGCAAAAATAGCAAAAAGACAGATACATATGTTGATGTTTCCATATTAACAAAAAAAATAATAAATGTGATATCTTACATATCATTTCGCAACCACATCATCATCATCCACGGGTAATATGCATAATTTTCGATTTGCATATGTGGTTGTTGTTTATTTGCGTATGTTTTTTGTTTGTTTGTTCGTTCTTGTCTATCCATTTTTTTCACGGTAAATGTATTTCGAAACAATTTTTTTACACAATTTGCATGTGGAATTATAACGTATATGATGATATTTCATGTCATCGATGTATGCTGATATAAAGTTATTCGACCCCATTCGTTATTTCGAAAATTAGTTCAGTTTCTGTCCTACGTCCTCATTCACTCTTTTTTTTTAAATTTTCCGTTTTCTTACCTTATTTCCATATTGTAATTATTCGTTTCATTATATTCGTCGTCGGTGTCTTGTATTCTTCGCGCATTCCGAACCCAAGTGTATTATTGTAGGTTGACAATGACGGAGTCTCAACGGGTATACTAAGTTTGCAATAATGTTAATTTAGTGTAAACTTGAAATTCTACATGTGGCTCTCCCGTTCATAGAGATAATGCAAGTCCCAAAGAAGCCTTGTTCAAACTTTCTTCTTCCTTAATTGACATATGGGGGTATTCCATTACGTAATTAAAGTTCTTATGGTCGCCGTTTTCCAATTTTCCAGTTTTCATTTTGTTGTCCCTTTGTCTCCTTCGGCCACATTATCATTGGAATTACCATTGCTTTCACACTGTGTAATGGAGGCTCACTTATCGTCACCACTCGTGTTACTCTCATTATTGTCGTTTCCCGGTATTTAGTCTCCACCAAATGGAGGGGAAAAAAAACATACTCTTTACATATTCCGATTTTTCCTAAATCCTTCAAGTTAAAGATTCTGTCAGTAAGCAAAAAAAATATAGATTTGTTGACGAGAAACTGGATTTTCCCCTTTTTTTCCGACTTTCCCGCGTGCGCTAGTTTTGATTTCCCGCCACTTTTGTCCCGAATGAATAAACATTAGGTCAACAGCGCGGTAAAATTTGGCGGGAATCCATTAACTACAACATTCCGCCTTAATGTCTTCCTTGCTTAACGATACCCGCTACAAATTGCCTGTACATACTTGAGTAGAGTGCTGTCGTTACCTCTGCATTGCCGTTACGGATTAAGTATATGCCTATTTGCTCTCCCAGCCTACATAAAATTATAACAAAATCATTCTCCTTGTCTCCAGAAGTTACACTCGCTTCGTTGAAATTCAGCTCAACATGCGATTTGATTTTCCAGGAGAATATCTGGACGAATTTTCAACTTGAGTAAATTCCCCCATTCCACTGAAGCGGCATCTTCCCAATTTCCCCTGCCATCTCCCTTTGCCTCGAGCCTCATCCGCCTCTAGGGAAAAAATCCTTCTTTTTTACCCCCGCCACACTCTGTTAGGGGGCGGAGTTGATTGGCTGGGAGGCGGGGCTTAATGCGGGAATGAGGCGCTGATTGGCGGAGAGGATGGGTGGTGGGGGCCGCGGGGGGGTTAAGGCGTCCGTTGGGAGGGACCCGAAATGAGGAGGCGGCATTTTTCTAGCTTGAGAGTTCGCATTTGATTAAGGTTTCCATTTTGGCAGCGCGGATTAATTATACGGGTGGACATACTTTTTTTTTATATATATATCCTGAGTCTATGTATATTCATTAGATAATTGTATCGATGTAGTAAACAATGAGTTATAAGGTCTGGTCAAGTTTCCCGATATCATAATGCACAAAGATTTTAGCCATAGATGATAAGCAAGATTTCCGTTGACGATCAAAGTCGCAACAGCGTTCCGTTGTTAGTGAATACGGTCGCCCCTCTTTTTTTTTTATTCCTTAACTTTTTTTTTCTTCTCTCGTGGCCGATATTATGGCTAATGAATATCGTATAGCTTACCAGAATTATTAAAGCGAATTCCAAACCCAAAAATCGCAGCCAAACCCCTAGCCTTTATTTCAAAAGGTTCGAACTCACTCCAATTAGCACCCTCTTTTGTCTAAGATATGTAAATTATATTCCCCTGGTATTACGGAGGCTAATGCTGTGCGTGTAATAACTGTTTACAGCCTGTGCACATATACAGCACACACGGTTAGATAAACAGTCAATAACATTATTCAGCTGTTTATATGATGGTGTTTGGTTATGCAAGTCTTTCCCTCTAGTTATAAAAGTCCTGAGAGTTGGAGACTATTTGTGTTCCTTGTTTGTTGTCATGTGTGTGAAGCAGCAGAGAAAGAAAGTTAGTCGTTGTACGTATTAACTGTGTGTGTGTACAGACACCGAAATGTGTACACATACCCTTGTTTATTTAACATTCTGATAGATATAAGCTGGAGTGGCTAATCTCAGACTTGATCGATGGATAAGAAATAATTAATCTGGCTTTTAAATCATCCATATTCATTTAAAACAATAATTACTGTTTTAAGTAAAAGTACACTTCTCATCCACTCACAGCCGCTCGATGGAACTCTTACATTACCTCTTTCCGTTTCTTAGATAGAGCTTGGAGCCGACTTTTCTCTCTCTTTCTCTTGCTTCCGTGAATAATACATACATCCATGTATATAATCATATATATACACACCTAATACATGCAAACAAACTGTATAGATTAACACACACACTCACACATACACACACACACACACACGTACACACACGCACACGTACACACGCACACACACGCACAGACGCACGCATATACACCACACCAGTACATATATAATATATACGCTTCTGTAACTCTGTCCGCTCTTCCTCCTCTGCTCTCACCCTCCAGCTCCCCCTTTCACTCTTGAAGACTGTCGGCCCCTCCCCTCTCCATTCCCGTCCCCAGCCCCCCTCCCCGCCTCACCGGCCTGCTCATTGATCAGCTCTCGGCCTCCCCTTGCCCTCTCCCCTCAGCCCCCCCCGCCCCCTCCCCTCCTCCTCCTAGCCCTCTCCCCTCAGCCCCTCCTGCCGAGTCGCTGCGTTGTTTCTGGAGGTCACGGGGAACTGAGCTGAGATCTCCAGAGAACTTTTCTTCTCGTCTTCTGTAGGCATGAAGGAGTTTTTTTTTTTTTTTTGGAAGGGGGGTTTCTGTACCGGGGGAGAGAGAGGAAGAACTTCTTCGCCGATGCAACGTCTTCAAGAAAAGCCTACACGGTTTTGCCCCACCAAGAGGAAAGCCGGGGGAGCAATTTATAAGACGAGGGAACCGAGGGCTTAGCCGAGGCTTCGATCTTGAACTACAGGCGAAAGATATTTCGTTTTGGCTTTTAGTCCCCCCTCTCTAGCTTTTATTTCATGCATGACAGAGCAAAAGTAATCTGCTAATATATATATATAACTTTTTTTTTTTCTTTTTTCTTTTTTTGTACAAAGCCCCACTCATTTAAAGAGAACGTACTATCTTAAAGGGTCAGCAGTTTAGAGAGACAATGAACATGAATTTTGGTTTCAGCTCATTTCGTGGAAGCACCGTCTGACCATTCATCTAGTCCGCTCTCTCTGCATCTAGACTGATATTACTCTAAGTTATTCATTTTTGACGAGGGGAAAGCGTGAGACAAGTGATTGTGACCGAGGCGAGAAGCTATCAGTTTTAGACTTTTAACCTATATATAATTCGCTCAACGAGTCTTGCATATAACACCAACTTAGTGAATGAATCATTAACATGACTTGGCATGGGCGTACTTGGCTATTCATACTAGTGTCCGGAGTGAGCGATATGTCCATCTTGGATATCCGATCCGTCACATTAATTCTCAAACTAATGTTCTATTCCAGTCTCTTACGATTTCAAGAAGTAACACTCGAACAGCATCCACTATACTACAATGAACCTTTCTTTTTTTCTTTGCTGCAATACATCGTCACGATCTTGATGATCCATTGATGTGAAAAAGAAAAAAAAATCGACTTTCCTCGTTGATTGACGGTCGGGGCAATGTTCTTGAAATATCGACCCTCCATATTTTACCGTGTGATGGAAAGTTAATGGGCTTGACACGGCGAGGACGTCAGTAACAGTCAAGTCTCGCCGGAGGGGCCTGAGCTCGGCGTCAAATAAAACACAGCGAGTATCGAGGAGGGGAGATTGGCTGGCTTTCCTCTTGCTATTCACAAACCGAGAAATTTATATTAGTTTCCCTTAGCACTCGACTTCGCGTTTTCCCTCGAGGGGTTGGAGACGCGTCCTCCGTTTTCTACGAAAAAGTCTTCTCAACACTCTTATCCAATATACAGATAATTCTTGACTTTCTCGTTGAAATGCATCTATGTTAATTTCAAATCAAATTCTCTCCACATCTGGCAAAAACACTCTCATAATACAAATACACACACTTCAATTTTCTTTTGGGAAAGCTGTATAAGCGTGAGCAGGCACCTCACTCTCGCACACCCAAGGTGAGCACTGCAGGGGTTGAACGCAAGTCTCGCCTCCACCCTCCGTTGCATGTGCACCACGTGGGAACATGGTGTATGGTGTGAGGCAACCTGCACCACCCTTCCTCTGGGTACACCCACTTGGGTTGGCATTCACGCCCGTACGTACCATCAAAACCGAATGGCAGAGAGAAAGCAAGTCGACGATACACCAAATATGATGATGGAAACATATCTTCGACTTTGAAGATGGCCTCCTGTATTCACGTAACAATTATTATTCTATTTTACTGATATTCCCTGATATTCCCTTCCCAATAATGTTTAACCGAACGCAAATATCAACATTGGTGCCCGCCTTTCGGCCAAGAACAGATCAGATCATTAAATCAAGACCAGTAAATAACTCGCTCTTGGTTTAAGAAGAGGCACTCCCTTTATTTATATCATCCGTGAACTATTCAACTAAATCTAATGCGAAACGTATAAACCTTTCGATCAAGAGTCATATTCGGAATAATAGTGCAAAAGCAGCTTACATCCCTGTTGGACTTCGCTGTGAATTCTGAAATGTTGCGAGCTAACTTGATGTATGTAGCTATGATGCGGATCATTACATATGCATAGGTAACAAAAAATTCGAAGTCTCGGAATGAAAATGATATGGTCGAACAGAATTCAGACAATTCATGCTTCGTGCCCGCCGCTGAGACCTTGTTAGCCGAAGGGGACCGACGAACCAAGATTCCTCCTCTATTTGCTATCTTATCAAATGTGTTACCCAGAGCGCAGTGTATACTTGTAAATAATAAGAGGTGGCAACCCTCCCTCCATGTTCCCACGCTCCTGTGACATGTCGGGGTGCGACGACCCTGGGGTGAGGCGGCCGGCTGTCTTTCTACTGCAGCTCCGGCCTGTATGTAATCCCTCCGGTGAATAGTTATACATCATACACGCCTACACTACATACCTGGTATTGACAGGAGGATGTCATTCCCGGTGTCTGTTAGGCTGTAATATCCGGAAATTGGTGTATCGTGGAAGGGGCTATTTTGCCTGGATGGACTTTGCCGGCTACATGAGGTATTTATAAGGAGTAACATAGCATATTTGTTTATGATTGTGGCATTCACAATAACGCCTTCCCTAAAATGCCTCTTTGAGTCCCAGAGAGAAGACGCAGTGACGACAGAACGAGTTGACAATGACCGCACCGGCGCGGCCAGGCCAGGGACAGGGACAGGACAAGACAGTGACGCTTGAGGGAAAGGTAGGTAGGAAGGGGGGGGGGGTGCGGTGGCAGCAGCTTGAGGGGCATCCGTATTTACGAAGTGATCATTAAACTTCATTGACAGTTAAGATACAGTTCAGAAACAGCGACACGTGTTGGCCAGTGACAGGTGAGAGACGGTGGAAACAGGCCAGACCGGAATTAGGTTAGCGCCAGTGAAAGTCAAGTTAGGGACACCAGCATCTGAGACAGTGACACCGGCGAGGGGAAATTAGCAGAGGGAAACGAACACGGGCGAAGAACAATCACACGTG
>BOPN01003668.1:147333-149568 GCA_017312705.2 Penaeus japonicus | reverse complement strand
ATATATATATATATATATATATATATACACACACACATATGTATTCTCTTCCCAATCAGTTTCCAACAACTGTGAGGACTCCGGCTGAGGTTTGTTGACATGGGAAGTGTTCGAAGCCGAACCACGTGCTCATGTAACGGAGCCTCAGGCGCTTCGGGTTCGCGGTGTCCGTCAGTGAGTACTTCCTGTAAAGGGTTCTTGGGTATCTCTTATATTTCAAATTTTATCTCTTTGTTCAGTATGCCCTCCTGTCCATCAGAATTAAGAACACACGCACACACAATCACGCGCGCACACATAGACACACATGCACACACGCACACACGCACACACACTCACGCGCGCGCACATAGACACACACGCACACTCACTTAAGTATCCACATACATACGGAATTCAAATCTGAGACACAATTCAATTTACTATCGTATCTGTACTTGCAATTATTCCATTAATCACTGCTTTCTCATCCTAGTGAAGTTCGATGTACATCGCATGTCAGTATGTCGGTGCCTGGTGCTCAAAGAGCTTGTCGCCCAGTCTTTCCCCGCATGATCTCAAGGTAGGCCGTTCTCGCCTACATGCATGCATACACACACATACACATATGGACACACACGGACACATTCACATGACGTACAGCCCGCTCACTCTCAAGATCACCACACTTATTGGCAATGTGTGAACCGACAGCTTCCGAGGCACATTTCCTCTACTTATCAAGGATCTCAAAAATATTTTAATCGAGTAGCTAATTTTTAGAACCTGAAGCCAGACTATCTACTATTACTCGTCTGTGTTGACCCAACACGACAAGCTAAACTCGATGTTATTTTATTAGTCTGAACAAAGGAGCTAAGCTCCATTTCTTACCTCCCTTCCAGGTGTCTTGAGAGAAAATTTAGCCGAAGACCCTACGGCTTTTGATGATCTACTATCTGTGAAAATAAGCCTCCCCTTCAGTGATCTGCCTTCTCGTAGAACAACACTGGAATACCTGAGGACAAACAACAGAATTAATTCCCACACTCATGGATATCCGACGAGAAGTTAAAAAGAAAACTATATAGATAAAAACTAGTTCAGAAAAAAATTGTAAAACCTATAGAAATACTAGCGAAGCAAAAGCTTCAAAAAATAACCCAGAAATAAAAGAAAATATGCCTCTAACTAGAGCTAGCGTGAGACAAGCTCTACAAAATAACATTTTCTCCAAAGGCCAAAAGTGCAAAAGGGTCTTGAAGTCACGAATCCGGTGAAGTTTTAGACGAGTCAGTATCAAGAAATCCTCCAACTCTGACCTGAGGATGGACTCATCCACTCATCCGCAAGCCCAGCCATCCAAACACGCCCTTAGGCACCCATCCTACCATCCTACCAAGTGGTGAAATGCAGGTAGGCTTTCCAATGGAACCATACTTAGATAAATTTACAATTTGCAGGATCATCCTCCCCTATCTACCAAGGATTAACGAGCTGAAGTAAAAAAAAAAAAAAAAAAAAAAAAAACTTGCTAAATTGTACAAAGAGGAAGCAGTACAGAAGACATAACCGGATTCCTGGATAAATGTGAACTAAAAGGTGAACCAGATTCAACCTCACATAAGGAAACATAGAAACATTACCCATACCCCTCATGCGGGGTACTGAGATGGGAGAACCGATGTCCTAAGCCGCTGCGAGGAGATGTCAAGGGGTTATGACAGCTGCACTAAGGACTAGCACAGCAAAAGTGCGTAGAAATATCATGAGGACGAAAAACATTGAGAAAATTTTACCCCCTGAACTGCTTCCTTAATTATGCAGACGAAGGGATCTCAGTTCTGTTCTGGATATAGTTTTGTATGCATTTTTATTTTTTTATGTTATTTATTATTATTTTTTTTTACCTCTGACTTATTTTTATCTTAGTTTTTTATTTTACTTTCCTTTCCCAAAATGTGAACATAAAAAAATAAGTCAGGAGTAATGATAAAGATCAACGGATCAAATGAATATCAAACGAATAACTAATACCATGGACTTAATACTTACTCATGACCTGAGAGGCGATGACTGGGGAATATCGCCACTGATTCCTCGCTACCATGTCTTGCGTAAACGGCTCAAATGTTAAGAGGGCGTCGTTGGGGCATTATTGCAAGGAGATACTCTACTGGCCAATATCAGCAGATGATTATTAGAGCGCATTGTCACTGTAATCTTGCCTTTCTTTCAGACATAAAAATATCTTTC
>BOPN01003668.1:127333-129833 GCA_017312705.2 Penaeus japonicus | reverse complement strand
ATATACATTTTAAATCCCCCTCTTTTATTTACTTTTATATACTCTTTAAATCACCCTCTTTTATTTACTTTTATTTACTTTTTAAATCCCCCTCTTTTATTTACTTTTTAAATCCCCCTCTTTTATTTACTTTTTTTAAATCTCCTCTTCCCACTTCTTTATGTTTATTAAAATCACATTAAGAGCTATGACACTAAGAATGATATTAATACAATGACGATGGTAGTTATGATTATGAACTTGCTAATGGTAACCGAAATAACTATGATTTTATTAATGATAATCATAAGATAATGGTGATTATTATTACTCCTGTTGTTATTAACATTACTAATATTATTATTATCATTAATATTTTATTATCATTACTAATATTATTGCTATTATTATTATTATTATCATTAATATTACTGTCTTTGAATTATAATTGTTATTGATGTTATCCTTATTACTATCCGTAGCAGTAGTAGTAGTAGCATATTCATTATTTCTATTGTTATTATTATTATCATCATTTTTATTATTATCGTTATTATTGTTATTAATATTATTATTATCATCATCATTATTATTGTAGTTGTTGTTATCAGCTTTATAATTATCATCATCCTTATTATTATTACTAAAACTTCAACTACTAATGATGATAATAGTTATAATGATGATGATCAAATGACAGTAATAGTAAAGATACTACTATTACTTCTTCTGATAATATTGATAATAATAATAATGATAATAATGATAATGATAAGGATGATGATAATAAAAATGATGATTGCAGTATTAATGATAATGATTATAGTAAAGATAAGAGAAATAATAATGATGATGATAATAATATCAGATGATAGTGATAAGGATAAGGATAATAATAGTATTTACAATGAATCGTAATTTTGACAAGAAAATATATTGGTTAAACTTCAGATCAGCGGAAGTAATGAATATTAATGAAAACAAAAAGAATTTTTAAAACAATTCATCATAAAATTAGTAAAAATTCGGAAAGATAAGTCATACTAACATCTTATTATAAAGTGAGTAATTCAATGATAATATTAAACTCATACTAACAGTGATATAATGATAACATAATAAAGCTGATATGAGTCAACAATAACAAAAACAACGAATTAATCACAAAACCTTTTAAGACAACTAGCCCTTCGCCGCAGGACCTGACCGTGGTGGACTTGGTGACGCTGGAGAGGAGGGTTCTCAGGACCGGCTTCTCGACGTACACGATGGGCGTGGCTTACTCGCCCGACGGCTCCAAGGTGCGCGGGGAGGGGCGGGGCGAGGGGACAAGGGGGCGGGGAAGGGAAGGAAAAGCTTGTATCCGACTATGGAATGCTCGGCTTTTTACTATCGATAGAGCGAGTGATTTCATTAATTTGGTAACATTTTGGCAGCGTTAGCAGTTATCTAATCATTACTGTAAATAAATGCTGTTGGGAAACACAGTAAAATATAATTTCCAAAACAAATCAGGTCAAGCTGACAAAACCATATACTTGACACGTGTTTTAGGGTCACGACCTCTCTTGCAAAGGGATAAGGATCTCACCTCCTCCCTTAATTTTGTTTCTTGACCCTTGACCCATTGCCAATCCCTCAGGTATACACCGTCGCCGCCGATGGCCTCCGCGGACCTCGCCTGGTGGAGGTGAACGTCTCGTCGGGGAAGGCGAGTCCTTTGAGGAGGGAGAAGGGGGGCGCTGACTCCCGCTTCCCTCCTGCGGATCCTCGTTACGTCAGCATTGCGAGGCAGATCCAGTTCCCGACGACGCAGGGGGACTTTGCCTACGGCTACCTGTACATGCCCAAGGTGAGGGCGACGGATAAGTGACTTGTTGTTATTGTTGTATTTATTATTATTATTATTATTATTATTATTATTATTATTATTATTATTATTATTATTATTGCCATCAGTATTGTTATCATCATTATTTTACATATTGCCCTTATCATTATTATCATCACTGTTATTATAATCGTGATTATTATTACTATTGTTATTACTGGTAACATTATTATTTTTATATTATTGTTATCATCATTATCATTATTACTATTATTTTTATCATTTTAAATCACCGAGATAATTGTTGCTTCAGTGAACATCTTTTCATTTTTTTCGTTGTCATTATCAAGTGCCTTCTCAGCCGCCACGCGATTTTCCTTCGAAAAAGCGATTGTCGCGTCACAAGGCAGCAATCCGCAGGTTTTCCGTTCTTATTCATCATTCTTCTTCTCCCTACACGCCCTCTTCCCTGCTTCGCCCTTTCCACTGACTAATGCCTCCACCACGCCGCTCCAGAATAAGGACTACCGGGCCCCCCCGGGGACGCGACCCCCCCTGCTCGTGAAGGCCCACGGGGGCCCGACCGGCGCGGCCTCGAAGACCTTCAACGCCGCCTACCAGTTCTTCACCTCCAGGGGCTTCGCCATCCTCGACGTCGACTACAGGGGCAGCACCGGATACGGCACGCTG
>BOPN01003668.1:93915-101415 GCA_017312705.2 Penaeus japonicus | reverse complement strand
GAGGAGGAAGAAAGGGAAGAAGAAGAAAGGAGGGAAGGGAAGAAGCCGACCAATCTTTTTAACAAATTTCTAAGGTAAAACCCTGAAATCCTGGAAAAAAACGCAATAATAATTATTTTAATACACATAAAGGGGGACACAAAAGACTTAAAGAACTACCGACCTATAAGCCTACTTTCAATCATCTATAAACTGTTCACAAAAATCATCACAGTCCGCATCACCATACATTAGATTCAAAACAACCTAGGGAACAGGCAGGGTTCCGCAGCGGATTCTCAACTACAGACCATATCCACACACTAACCCAAATATAACCCCTGTGTGTATGGTATTTGTAGTTCATTCATAGTTCTTTCTCCTATTCATAAATATCTTACAAATGAAAACCACCTTTTCCGTTTTGGCGGTGCAGTTTAATCAGCAATCTGTTATTATTCGGAACATTCGTTACTCAAGTGGTATTATGTTATCAGTTTACATTCATTTGTCAAAATAGTAATATAAGGGGATTATAATAAAACTAGTCATATTACCGGTTGATGTATATTTGCTGACGGACAACAAAAAAAAAGTTATTTGAAGTTAATATCTATTACCAAGTGTTACATTTTTTTTTTAGTTTCTTAATGATAAACATAATATATATTACCGTGCGATACATCTTATATACTTATCAGTAATATCAATATCTATTACATAGTGATACATTTTTTATTCTTATAATTATTATCATCATTAATAACATTAATATCACAGGATTCTTAAGGAGATGTCACAAGCACAACATCAATTGAAAAAGCCTTCAGTCTATCAGCCATATTACGCAACACTGGTAGATAATGAGTACGCCACTCGTCATCATTATCATCATCATCTCTACGACCTCGTCTTCCAAACCCGCTAGGAACGATAATTTTGTAAACGTCCCTATTCCCCATCGCTATAAGGGTTACTTGTTTGATAATGTTTTCAAAATAACGTCGTCTATTTTCCACTGTATCTTCCTTCAACCCGTTAACATAGTGTGCATCCTTTGACGTAGTAACGATCGTCTTGGCCTTGCTGTTATCTTCGAAGGGTTCGCCGAATCCAACTGGGTCACGCAGGCGATGAGACACGGACCATCCTCTCCCTCCGGTGGGTATTGTGGAATAACAGATCCTGGTTTCCCTCGAGTAGTCACATCGGCCCGATGCAAATTGTACAGACGTCTCCTCTTCCGATGAATTTCTTCATACTCGTATTCTCTTTGTAGAGACTTGGCAATACCGTACGGTTCGATAGATATAGCATTTACGCTATATAAGATGAAGTGTTGACTGCTTCTAAACTTAGAATCGGATACTCTTCCTACGGTCTGTACTAAGGGGGCAATGTCCTCTATCTCGTCTGAACGCGTCAGATCGAATAATAATAATACACATTCAGGCGAACCTCCTGTTTGGTTTTATACCCCTCTCACACCTGTCCCGTATCACCACCCACACGCGTGCGCGCGTATATCCATTGAAAATATCGACCATTGCTGTTTGTTTATTTGTTTTATACTCACCCGTTATTTATATATTTTATCTAGTTATACGACTCCCAGTTTGAGAAACTTATTCCTTTACTCCTTATATCGGTCTTTTCTTTTTCTTGGGATGATTCTATTACCTATTCCTCCACCATTAGAATACTTTCTCTAAAATGGCTACCGGTAGAATTTCAAGGGGAATTAAAATCTAATTCTAAGCAACAAAGCTACACGAGGGACTTTGTTCAAAGTGAGCAACTTTGTTTCCGATGTTATTAATTTTATATTACATTTTTACCAGAAAGGGGACCCATGAGATTTTCCCTATCATCCCAAACAATATTAGGCTGTCCATCGAGTTATGTTATAATTGACTTTGCGTATTCCTTTTTAGTTGAAGGTAACGATACATTAATTACGGCATCTAGCGAGGGATTTCCTTTAATGGTATTGGAGACACCTGAAGGTGACGGTAACAAAAGTACACCGGGAGGAGGAGGGGGGGAGGGTGAGGGGAGAGGTCTGCAACATAAGCAGGTGCGAATGATTTGACATTGGAAAATATTGATTTTTGTTTTGCTCGAGGGTAATTGTTCTGGGTGGTGGATGGTGACGTAACGGTTTCCGCGTGGGTGGAGTTACCGTTTAGGAATTTACTGTCAATTTCTACGGGAACAATACAGAATTCTTTCATCCTATAAGACTGGAAATAAGATTCGTTGCCAGGGGTATGATAATGGATAAAATATTACCACCCCTTCTGGATAATAGTACACTTTTCTTTTTGTAAAGCGGCATTCTTTTCCGAGCGATTACTCTAATATCATTCTTGTATTTTGCGAGTTTATTGACAATACTCGCGCTAGTAGTATTTTTTTTTTCTTTCTTTCTTTTTAGAAAATTTGAGAGTATGTCCGAAATACAGTTGACCTCTTTCGTCTTTAAGCCTTGTAATAACCATTTCCTAAATTTTGGGGAAGCCCGGGCGAGAAGGATTATCAAATCCTTGTATTTCAAAATAAAAATCAGATACATTGATAGGATGACTGTGGGTGTAATTCTACATAAAAGGTATCACATGTTCTTTGCCTTTTTTTAATTCTATTTTCGACAACTATCACATTTTGAAAAATGAAGAACAAGTTTGATATCCATCTTATCTCTTTTTTCCAATGTGGAGATTAGAGTTTTTATTGTCATATTGCATCTACATAAGTAACAATTTGTTTTCCTGGAAATGAAACTGTTTGATGGCAAAATATTCAGGATAAATATATAACATTTCTTTGTCAGCTACACATACTTTAAATATATTCTTCAATCACAATCCTATAAGACACATTGCATTTCTTATGTATGTACGTATTTTATAAGGAAACGTAAAGCAAAAATGTACGTTTATAACCCATTAAGGACAGCTGACTTCCCAATTTTACATCCATATGGAACGGGCATATTTTGACAAATAAATAGTCATTAAATCAAGAAAAATAAGCATCAATAGATTGAAAAAAATAACTCATAAAAGAAAGAATTTGATTTCATTCACATCTAATTCTGCCGGGGTTGGGTAGCATAGCAGTGATGAGTGACGCAGAAAATGAAAGGTGGTCTGTCTGACTGACTGTCTGTGACTGCAGCTGGAGGTCAATGAACAGAATAACATATATCATTATACTTATCAGCAGGATAAAGTAAATCAGCTTTGAATCTCATCCTATTATCATTATCATGATTATCATCAAGATCATCATCACTATTATCATCAGCCCATGGACTGAGAATTTCATTCGGGAAAATTACACATTCTTTAGGAATTAATGATATATACAAAGGTAGGTAGGTAGTGAGGAAAGTAGGAATATCAAAACAACAACTTAAGGAATCTTTAGACCTTATTGTTCTGTTCAAGATCCTCAAAAAGTAAACTGGATAAAATACATCTGTACATGATACTCATCATATATGCCCATGACTAGACAACCAATAAATATTCAAACCCAGCAAAAAGAAAAGAATTATTCATACAAATACATAAAGTCCATTTCAGAGTATCCTCAGAGTATACTGTTAGCCAGTACAACTCTGCTATACTGATAAAGAGAAGAGATGGGTAAAATATACTAATGGAATTACTAAGATATAACAAAATTAGGAGTAAATTTACCTCTTTTCCAGCTTCTCCGTAAGTCTTTATTATTTGTATCAGCTTAATGTTATCCTCTTGCTATGCAGTGCAGAGGTTTCCAATATATTTGTAATAGAGATACAGATACAAAATTACATTCCTAAATGTATTATCATGAAATATTTCCATGAAACCAGAAAGAGGACATATTGTCATTACCTGAAATTAAAGCAATCAAGTATGTTGTATATTATCTTTCTTAGTATAACTAATTTTTTTCCTAAACAAAATAGTCATGACTGATATGGAAAAATTATCTTTTCTACTGACATGAAATATGTTAATGACATGAAACTATATGTACACTGAAAACTACATTATACTGTACATGTAATTAAAACTATATCACACTACTGCATGTATATAAACATAGTTAGATATATAATCACACACACACAGACACAAATAAACACGCGTGCACGCACACGCACGAAACACACACAAACATAAATATGTATATACAGATTTATATATATTTATATTTCTTTATTTATATATATTTTGTTTAATATTATGCATCTTTCAAATATATTGTCATTTTTGTATGTGAATCATGTCATTAATACTTATGACCATATATGAACAAAAAGAAGTGAAAGTGCTTTAAATTAGACTTAGTAATCTGTAACTTTATTATTATTATTTTTTTTTTTAATGGGCTTTTATGATTTTATTTAAGATTAAGGAATATAATGCATTAATGTTGAATTGGAAGGAAAAGGCATTGATGATGAATGGTTCAGTACCAAAGTTTATTTTCAGATTGGTATTTGCATAATTTTATCATCCAGAGATTTTTTTCTTGTAATAAATGAATAAATTATCATGTATATATTTTCATATATATATATATGATTTAGATATATACTTTGACTTTCTGAGTGATTCATTTTAACAGATGTAATATAAACAGATTATTCACTTTTTGTGTATATGATAAAGAGGAGCCATGGTGGAGCTATTTTACAGTGAATCTTAACTTGTAGAATCGCACTCCATTTAAGAAAAAAATGCCATTGTGTAAGGATATTCACATAAATACAATTTATTTAGTTATTGATATGTTGGATAAAATTCCGCTAGAATAGCATTAGGTGGTAAATGTACACATCCCATTTGTTACAAACATATATACACAGAAGCACAGGTGCCATATGGCATATCACAATGAGTTTTTTTTCTATCTATTGATGCTTATTTTTCTTGATTTAATGACTATTTATTTGTCAAAATATGCCCGTTCCATATGGATGTAAAATTGGGAAGTCAGTTGTCCTACGGGTTATAAACGTACATTTTTGCTTTACGTTTCCTTATATAAAATACGTATATACATAAGAAATGCAATGTGTCTTATAGGTCGATTGAAGAATATATTTAAAGTATGTGTAGCTGACAAAGAAATGTGTTATATATTTATCCTGAATACTTAAGCCATCAAACAGTTTCATTTCCAGCAAAACAAATTGTTACTTATGTAGATGAATATGACAATAAAACTCTTTATCTCCACATTGGAAAAAAGATAAATGGATATCAAACTTGTTCTTCATTTTTCAAAATGTAATAGTTGTCGAAAATAAAATAAAAATGGCAAAGAACATGTGTTACCTTTTATGTAGAATTACACCCACAGTCATCCTATCAATGTGTCTGATTTTTATTTTGAAATACAAGGATTTAATAATCCTTCTCGCCCGGGCTTCCCCCAAATTTAGGAAATGGTTATTACAAGGCTTAAAGACGAAAGAGGTCAACTGTATTTCGGAGATACTCTCAATTAAGATAAAGAAAAAAAAAATACTACTAGCGCGAGTATTGTCAATAAACTCGCAAAATACAAGAATGATATTAGAGTAATCGCTCGGAAAAGAATGCCGCTTTACAAAAAGAAAAGTGTATTATTATCTAGAAGGGGAGGTAATATTTTATCCATTATCTTACCCCTGACAATGAATCTTATTTCCAGTCTTATAGGATGAGAGAATTCTGTATTGTTCCCGTAGAAATTGCTAGTAAATTCCTAACTGGTAACTCCACCCACGCGGAAACCGTTACGTCACCATCCACCACCCAGAACAATTACCCTCGAGCAAAAAAAAAATCAATATTTTCCAATGTCAAATCATTCGTACCTGCTTATGTTGCAGACCTCTCCCCTCCCCCTCCCCCCGGTGTACTTTTGTTACCGTCACCTTCAGGTGTCTCCAATACTATTAAAGGAAATCCCTCGCTAGATGCAGTAATTAATGTATCGTTACTTTCAACTAAAAAGGAATACGCAAAGTCAATTATAACATTACTCGATGGAAAGCCTAATATTGCTTGGGATGATAGGGAAAATCTCATGAGTCCCCTTTCTGGTAAAAATGTAATATAAAATTAATAACATCGGAAACAAAGTTACTCACTTTGGAACAAGTCCCTCGCGTAGCTTTGTTGCTTAGAATGGCGCAATTCCCACTTGAAATTCTACCGGCAACCTTTTTTAAGAAAGTATTCTATTGGTGGAGGAAAAGGTAATAGAATCATCCCAAGAAAAAAAAGAAAAAAGACCGATGTAAGGAGTAAAGGAATAAGTTTCTCAAACTGGGAATCGTATAACTAGATAAAATATATAAATAACGGGTGAGTGCAAACAAACAAACAAACAGCAATGGTCGATATTTTCAATGGATATACGCGCGCACGCGTGTGGGTGGTGATGCAGGACAGGTGTGAGAGGGGTATAAAACCAAACAGGGGGTTCGACTGAACGTGTATTATTCGACCTGACACGTTCAGACATGATGGAGGACATTGCTCCCTTAGCGCAGACCGTAGGAAGAGTATCCGATTCCAAGTTTAGAAGCAGTCAACACTTCATCTTATATAGCGTAAATGCTATATCTATCGAACCATACGGTATTGCCAAGTCTCTACAAAAAGAATACGAGTATGAAGAAATTCATCGGAAGAGGAGACGTCTGTACAATTTGTATCGGGCCGATGTGACTACTCGAGGGAAACCAGGATCTGTTATTCCACAATACCCACCGGAGGGAGAGGATGGTCCGTGTCTCATCGCCTGTGTGACTCAGTTTGGATTCGGCGAACCCTTCGAAGATAACAGCAAGGCCAAGACGATCGTTACTACGTCAAAGGATGCACACTATGTTAACGGGTTGAAGGAAGATACAGTGGAAAATAGACGACGTTATTTTGAAAACATTATCAAACAAGTAACCCTTATAGCGATGGGGAATAGGGACGTTTACAAAATTATCGTTCCTAGCGGGTTTGGAAGACGAGGTCGTAGAGATGATGATGATAATGATGACGAGTATGTACCTATTATCTACCAGTGTTGCGTAATATGGCTGATAGACTGAAGACTTTTTCAATTGATGTTGTCCTTGTGACATCTCCTTAAGAATCCTGTGATATTAATGTTATTAATGATGATAATAATTATAAGAATAAAAAATGTATCACTATGTAATAGATATTGATATTACTGATAAGTATATAAGATGTATCGCACGGTAATATATATTATGTTTATCATTAAGAAACTAAAAAAAATGTAACACTTGGTAATAGATATTAACTTCATAACTTTTTTTTTGTTGTCCGTCAGCAAATATACATCAACCGGTAATAGGACTAGTTTTATTATAATCCCCTTATATTACTATTCTGACAAATGAATGTAAACTGATAACATAATACCACTTGAGTAACGAATGTTCCGAATAATAACAGATTGCTGATTAAACTGCACCGCCAAAACGGAAAAGGTGGTTTTCATTGG
>BOPN01003668.1:63915-66415 GCA_017312705.2 Penaeus japonicus | reverse complement strand
TGTGTAATATATATATATATATATATATATATATATATATATATATAGAGAGAGAGAGAGAGAGAGAGAGAGAGAGAGAGAGAGAGAGAGAGAGAGAGAGAGAGAGAGAGAGAGAGAGAGAGAGAGAAAAGAGAGAAAGAGAGAAAGAGAGAAAGAGAGATAGAGAGATAGAGAGATAGAGAGAGAGAGAGAGAGAGAGAGAGAGAGAGAGAGAGAGAGAGAGAGAGAGAGAGAGAAGAGAGAGAGAAAAGAAACAGAAAGAGCGAAGAGACAGACAGAAAGAGAGAAGAGACAGAGAGAGAAAAGAGACACAGAGAGAGATAAGACACAGAGAGAGATAAGACACAGAGAGAGAAGAGACAGAGAGAGAAGAGACAGAGAGAGAGAAGAGACAGAGAGAGAATGAGAAGAAAGAGAGAAAGAGAGGAGAGATGGAAAGAGAGAGAGAAAGAGAAGAGAAAAATAAAGAGAAAGAAAGAGAGAAAAAGAGAGAGAGAGAGAGAGAGAGAGAGAGAGAGAGAGAAGACAGAAAGAGAAGAGAGAGAGGAAAACTTCTTAGTTTACCGGTTTTTCCTAGTCTCGTGTTTAATTGTGTCAGGAAATTTGGAAATGTACCAATACACTTCAGAGAAGACGAAAAATAGCAACTAAACGAATCTCTCCGTTACGTGAAGTTTCCAGAAGAAACTTTCCTTGCGCCCCAGTCAATTGAGTCGTACTTTCAAGTCGCTCAAATCAGCTGGAAACGGGAAAAGCAATCCAACTCTTTATTATCCTGACGGGTCGTGCATTTGGAACAGACGCAGATGCTGTGAAAACAAGTCAGTTATTCCAGAAAACTTCTGATTAAACTCGTTCTAATGGCGCTTGCTAAACCATATTATTTTCTCGGATTAATGTATTTCCTAAGTCTATTTTACTTGAAAAGTCACTTCAATATCTAATATCATATATATACATACAGAAAATCCAGTATGTATTCATAATGGGTAGATTTACCTAAAAACGTTTACAGTCCCGCTGATTAGGCTTACGAGACAGGCTATGACGTCATCCCACTCACTCTGACGTCATCCTGGAATCCGACCGCAACGTATTTTCCCAGTTGCCGAATTAAAAGTTATACTATTTTAAGGCCAACAAATGTACCATATCTCTCACTGAATGAGTACCCAATTCCTGTGTTCTCAAAGCATTTACTAAAACACTGATTCTCATGAGCCTTCGAGATCCTTAACTATGAGCCAACGCAGGACTTCATAAGCATTTGCCTAGTCAGAGCTTGGTCCTCACCCGCCGTGGTGCCCAGTCGAAGCGCTAGGTGCCAGGCGACGGTGGGAACTTTGACTTTCACTTTGACGAGTTTATTGAGACAAGTGATTACATACATCCCAAAAGGATGAGGTACCATAGGTTATCCTCACCCCAATCTTAGTCCCTCTTTGGGCTCACATATATTTTACAAAACCTTACAGCTATGTCAACATGTGGAAATATATACAGAACAAAAGACGGGTCAATCACAAGCATACATAGTTAAATGTTTACATATCAGGAAAACGATATAACAGTATGGATTATCACCCTCAGCATGCTAAGTCCTCTCCTGAGGTCACATGATTACATACTTGAAATATGTATACACATATATATGTGTATATATATGTTCCTGGAGGAAAGAATTTATCAGAAAGTCAAGAAGTATGTTTGTATTTAACAGGATGATGTATCATAATGTGAGGCTGACGCGTGCGCCAGCCTTGTGGCTTTTGTTTGTTCCGCTCTCCCCGAAGGAGCGCCGTGAGGACGCGCACAGAATACAGGCGGGCGTGTTGTGCAAAAGAATGTGCAACTGTATATGTATATGTATGTATATGTATAGATAGACAGAAAATATACCTATGTATATGTATGTATGTATGTGTATATATCTATATATTTAAATATATCTATCTATCTATCTACTCTATCTCTCTCTATATATCTGTCTCTACATATCCCGGATGTATGGATAATAAGAAAGGTTAATAAGAAAGGGCTAGGTACAGGAATTTTTCATCCATCACGCAAAGTATCCGGTGAATGTGCATTTAGGACTGTGACTCTCCTTCTGCTGAGAACTTGATAGCCTGAGTAGGGTTTTCTTGAGATGTGCGTGAAGGTCAATTTGAAGATTTTTTTCTTTTACGACCATTAAAGTATTTTGCTAGCATGCTATCATTATTTAAGTCCAGGAGGAGACTTAACAAGGTGAGGGAGAGAATATATCGTGCTATATCTTTGCTGAAATGAAAACACGCCTCTGTATGTTTTTTAATAGATATGTGAGGGACTTAGACGGGGATAAAGATAACTTTTGAGATGTAACTACTCGTCTCAGTAAACTTTCAAAATAAATGTCAAACTATTTTTAGCAATCATATTCCAATCTGCAAAAGACAAGAGGTTCCTGAGGGATATATAAAGGATAACAGATGAAAAACAGGCAATATGAATATTT
>BOPN01003668.1:31415-41415 GCA_017312705.2 Penaeus japonicus | reverse complement strand
CCCATCTACGGTCTCTAGCGAGCACTATCTCTATAGAGGGATGGCACATCGCAAGTTGCTGACCTCTTGCTCGAAAGTACCGCAGATGAAAGATGTGCAGGCAGAACAAGTAGCGTCGGTCTACCAGCAGAGCTGAGGGCATGCCAAGAACAACTGCTCCCAGGCAGGCATGCCCTCATCAGAGAAAAGGCGGTCGAGCCTGATGATACAGATGCCATGTTCTCTCTGAGGGAATTACGGCGAACATACAAGACCAGTTCCCGGTCAGCCCCGGGTTGCGATGGGATCTCCCACCCCATCATTTCCCACCTAGGACATGAAGGTGAGCTTGCACTTTTGCATCTCATCAACAAGTCCTGGGAAACTTCCTCACTGCCACAGTGCTGGAAGAGGGCTGATATAATTCCCGTCCCCAAACCAAAGGAGCCGGGACGGTACCGCCCCATCTCCCTGCTTAGCTGTCTGGGAAAGACAGCAGAGAAAATGGTACTGAATCGGCTCCAATGGAAGCTGGGACCTCCACATGAACACCTACACGGGTTCACAAGGGGCAAGAGCACTACCCACAGCATGGCCACCTTACTGAGCACTGTCAGCAGCAGCAGCGCTGTCATTGTCTTCCTTGACCTGGAGAAGGCTTTTGAACTGGCAAACCCGCTAGCCATTCAGGAGATCCTGATCCGCAAGGGAATCAAAGGCAGGCTGCTTGCCTGGATTGGCGATTACTTTCGGAACAGAACTGCCAGAGTGAATTTCCAGGGTCACCTTTCCAGGCATTTGCCTCTGGAGAATGGCACCCCTCAAGGAGGGGTCCTTAGCCCGGCCCTGTTCAACATCCTCATGTTAAACATTCTCGACATTCCACTCCCAGCGGGGTGCACGATTATTTCATATGCAGATGATCTAGCAATTATCTCCACTGGGAGAAGAAATGTGAATCCAGTCAGAAAGGCCCAGCGTTGTCTGGACCTAATATCTGAGGAATGCTGCAGAGTCGGGCTTAAGATCTCAGCAGCCAAATCGAAGGCAATGGCGCTGAAACATGATGTCTGTGATCAAAGACTGCGAGTCCAAGGTCTAGAGCTTGAGTGGGTACACGTCTACCAATACTTGGGGGTATGGATCGATAAGAACCTCACCTTCCGCTCCGAGATCAAACATCTCTTAGACCGGGCCAAGGCAAGGCTCTCTGTCATGAGAGCTCTGTCTGGGCGGCGCTTAGGGGCTGGACACCGCGTACTAAGATCTTTCTACGTGCACGCTGTCCGTCCCATTGTGGACTACGCCTCCGTCGCCCTGATCACAGTCAAACCTGGACTCAGGAAAAGACTCGACATCATGCAAAACGAAGCCGCCAGGATTATTCTGGGTGCCCCTGGGTGGGCTAAGGTTACTAACCTCCTCTTGGAGGCCAAACTCTTTCCCCTGGACACCCGGATTGATCAGATGGCGGCCCAGTTCCTTGCAAATGTCCTACAGTCCCCACAGGACTCGCAGCTAAGACAGAGAGTGCAGCGTCGGCTTGCACAAAACCAAGAACTCTTTGCTAACAACACCTGGCTGTCTCAAACAACCAGAGTGCTGAAACGCTTTGAGCTCAAAGAGACACTACTGATCAAGGGCATGGACCATCCCCACCCTGACTATGTCTCAGCCCCGCCGTGGGCACGATCCTTGATAGAGTTCTCTGTCATGAGTCTATCAAGAAGAAAAACACAGTACTCACCGCCTCTATTGAAGGCTGAGGCGGAGAGGAACATTACAGCAATCACGCCGCTGAATAGTAAAACCTACTTCACGGATGGTTCTGTAGACCCCATCACCCGCACTGCAGGTGCCGGTTTTGCAGCAAGGGGCATAGAGAAAGCTATGCGGGTATCCGACAATGCCTCCTCGCTCCAGGCAGAGGCAGAGGCCCTAGCCCAGACGGACGGGCATGTTGTCATACACACAGACTCTAGGGCCGCCATTGACAGCCTGCAACAAAGCACGCCCCTTGATAACGTTTACCTGATAACCTCGATTCTCACCATTGCTCAGAGAATCCTGGATCAGGGAAGACGCATCATCATCAACTGGATCCCAAGCCATGTTGGTATTGAAGGGAATGACGTAGCTGACAGGTTAGCGGAGGAAGGCAGGAAGAAACCCTTGAGTGATCTTGTGGTGCATCCTAGCCGGGAACTGCTAAGGCGTAAAACGATGGTTGCAGGGCAGGTCGGTGCCCTGCAGCGACACAGAGAGGAAGCGAGAACCTCCCCCTCGGCCAGCTGGTACTCAAACGCCACAGGCTATGAGTCGCTGATACTCTCTCCCAGAATATCAAGGTGTGCTGAAGTCAGTCTGCACAGACTGAGAATAGGCTACCCTTGTGCGTGGCAAATCATCCCCACTATTGGGCAAGATGAGCGACGCTGTGAGTATTGTGGCGCGCCGGACGCCAAATTAGAGCACTACCTGATGGAATGCGAGCACACTCGCTTCCTCAGGCAGGGCCCAGAGACGACAGCCGCCGGGCTGGTTAGACGGCTATGCCTGTCATTAGCCCCCTGGCAACTGGAGCGCCTACAGGCAATCCGACCGCCACGGTAAAAGTTCAGTTATGATGATCAGATGAGTCAGCACTTATAGCCAATAGAGACCGGGCTACCCCTTCCACACAACCCGGGCGAAGCGACGTCTTCGCAAAATCTCTCTGAACTGAGCTGAATGTCAGCGATGATGATCAGATAAGATTAGATAAGATGAGTCAGCACTCGTAGCTGGCAGAGGCCGGGCCGCCTTGAGCATATAGCCCGGGCGAAGCGACGTCTTCGCATATCTGTCTGAACTGAACTGAACTAGATATAGGGATTGGGGGGGCACTAGGTAGGTAGGGTAATTATGCATCTGTTTATTAGATCATAGAGTAAATGTGGTAATAAAGTCTATCCACTGAAAGAGGTAATTGAGACTGCTCAGTTCAGGTTTAAGACTCTAATTAGCCGTAAGAGGTGATGCACAGGAACTGATAGAGATCTGAATATAGTGTTTTTGGAAAGGGAAATGTGTTGACCAGGTTTCCATTTTTTGCATCCTCCCTTCCTTGTAAATGGGACTTGTTACACCAGGAACCACCGGCATGCAAGCACCACTCATTCCTGAAAGCCCATATAGACGGGCAAGCAGAGTGGCTTGGAACTGCTCTTTCTTTTTACAAAATCACATTCAAAACCCTTTATTCTGTTAACTGAATGGCTATTCCCTTTATTGCATTTACATTGCATAATAACATGACATAAACACTGACAATATCAAGTGCATGTGTTATATAATTCGACAAAATATTAATATCACAAGCGACAAATGCTGTATTTAAAGTTCAAGTGCCTGATGCCATGGATAATTCAGATGTTCTGTCAATTTTCTTTTAAATGTTTTGTTTCAAAAGATTTTGTGGTAGATGGTCCCAGTTCATTGGTCCACAGATTGGCATATTTTTTACCTGTTTTCAGATATTGAAAGATTGAGTTCAAGTAATTTCTTGGTTTCTTAGTTTGTTAAGAAAGATTTCATGGATGACTCTGTCAAAGGCCTTTGAGAAATCACTTAGAGTGAGCAAGTTTATCTGGTTATTATCTATGTTATTAATTTAATTTGTGATTTTTAGTAATGCTGCTTTGGTGGATAGCTTACTTCTAAAGCCATGTTGTGTATTAGATTCAAGGTAATTAGCTTCCAAGAATGCTTTTAACCCCTTCGACACGAGGACGCTTATACTGCGTCCTCGCAGAACTCGTGAAAAACCCGAGGATGCGCATACTACGTCATGGCTGAGTTCTGGTGGAATTGAGTTTTCTTTCTTCCGGATACTATGCAAGATCTTTCAGAATAGAGGTTGGATATGATACGATGGATTACTTGACTTTCATTATTATTACATATAGGGGGAATCGCTTATACCAGGGGAGGCACCGATGCGCCCTGCTAGCAATCATTTTATTATTTATTTATGGAACATTATGTAAAAATATATAAAACTTATTATGATTAGTTTACCATACTATTTCAGTCATTTTCTTTGGTCAACTGAGGCCTCCCACCAAGGTCACTCTTTCCATTTTCCTCCCAACCCATGTAAATAACACACATGGGGGAAGAGGTTAACTATGCATATTTTGATATATAACACATGATGATTATGTTGAGGTTTTGGCTTAAAATGTGTAGAGGTTTTGGCTTAAAATGTGTAGAGGATGTGGAGTGGAGGGCGTTTTCTACTGCCCGTAGTGAAGGGTTAACCCATTAACGACGGATGACAAGATAACACGTCTAGTGGTTTTTGGGCTACACGACAGGGACGCGTTACTTTGTCCAGCCCGGGGCGCGGGAGGAGCCAGCGCGCAGCGCTGGCTCGCGGCCAGTGCGGCCGAGAATCCCGACGCGTTAGGCTTATGCGTTTAAGAGTCCCGGAATTTTGGTCTATTTAAGCCTGATTGGCCCCGTCGGGAACGGGTTAATTGGTTTGCAACTACTTTCTTGAGAGCTTTAGGTATTACTGGGAGGAGAGTAATGGAGTGATAATTATTTATTTCGTCTCAATCTCAGGATTTGAAAATTGGCGTTATAATGCTATGTTTCCAGAGTGATGGATAATCACAGGTGACTATAGATGCATTTATAATGACTAACAGATAGTACAAAATTGCAGGCAGACCATCCTTTATGAATCGATAAGCAGTGCTATCCGTTCCTACAGAATTTTGTTTCTCACAAGCGTTTTAGTGTTGGGATTGTTGTTTCTACTTCTACTGATTGCATTCTCAAAGTTTTTTCCTGTTCATAGGTGAGTCTGCAGATTTTTGCAAGAAGTCATTGGAATGTTCTGCATTGTCTCTGGTATTTAGGCAAATGTCTGTGTGACGTTTCTTATTAAGCATTGATGTATTCACTAGTTTCTATGGTTTGTTAGAGTCGTATCTACATTCATTGAACTTATTTCTGAAATAATTAGAGTAGCATTTTCACATTTCTCTTTTTTTTTTTTTTTTTTGTTCATATTTATCCTGAAGATTTTCAAATCTATTGATTCTGAGAGCTTAGACAGTATTTCTATTATTTATGACAGTGAATGTTGTCATTCATCCAGGAGCAAAGGGCATCTAACTGTTTTTGTTTTATAAGGAGGGGGAGCCACCTATGCCATCTTTTATCCCATTTGTCAGAATATTTAATGTCATCTGTTGAATGCTGATTCATTGGCTATAACATGTTGGCATAGTGATTGAGGGTTGTAATACATTTTTTTTCTTTTATAATTGGCTGTCACTTTAACTTCGTTAGTCACTGCTAAAATTTGTGATCTACAATTTGGCATGGAATAACATCTATATACAGAATGATATTGGGTCTTTTTGTTATTACCCCATCTGATATGGGTTGCATTTTTATAAGTTGTTTAGGTATATTTTTCTTAACTATCCCTGTTAATATTTTGCATTTGATCTAATAAGGTCATCATGTAACTCACCCAAGATAAAAAGAGGTTTTCTTTTCACTGACTCTTCTTAAAAAGACTTTCAGGGTAGTCAAAAGATTCTGCCATGGCCTATTTTCCTTCCCTGAGATCTTCAACCCAAACCCTCTTTCCCTTTGCAGTCGTGCTGGCCCTCACACGGGGGAGCCAATTGCAATGACGATGACGACGAGGAGTTCCCTGGACTGGAGATCCTCAGCGTGGACGACATAGCCAAAGACGACGGCGATGACAGCAACCATTTGGAGCTTATAGAGATGATAGAGGTAGGGCTGGTCCAGGTTTTTGTAGAGCCAAATGGTATGTGCTTTTATTTATTTTTCTTTTTAGTTAGTTATATCTCTTTAGATTAGTGTCTATTTTCCAAGCTTAGAATTATAAAAGAGGTAAAATAATTGATTAGTGAGAACCAATTTTTTGTGTAATTTCCTGCTTTATAAGGATTTTTAGTAGCCAGCATACATGCATTCACTTTATAGTGACATTTTGTTTATTTTATGCTTATATATTATATATATATATATATATATATATATATATATATATATATATATATATATATATATATATAAATATATATATATATATATATATATATATATATATATATATATATATATATATGTATATATATATATATATATATATATATATATATATATATATATATATGTATATATATATATATATATATATATATATATATATATATATATATATATATATATATATATATATATATATATATATATGTATATATGTATATATATATATATATATATATATATAAATATATATATATATATATATATGTATATATATATATATATGTATATATATATGCATATATATATATATATATGCATATATATATATACATATATATACATACATATATATATACATACATTCCTGAAGGAAACTATTTGAGTGGAACTCAAAGAAGAAATGAGTAAGTGGTTTTAAGGGCAGATAAAGTTAAGCAATTAAATTAAAAGTCATAAGTGAAGAGGGAGAACTAAAGAAGTGAGAACATTAAAAGTGAGTGAATATGAAGAAAGGAGTTGTCCTCATCCTGATGAATTGTAGGAAAAAGATTAGAATGATTAGATTTGATTATTTCTTTGCTGCTCATTGCTTCACAAACATGAGTATTCACAGAGGGTGTTCTCTCCACAGGTGGGAGGACCAGATACCTGCTCACCAGTCACTGGTAAGGAATGGATTCATCTGTTCGAGAGGCAGACTCTTTTTGCTGTACTTTTTCAAGATAATTAATGTGCTACCTATTTTCTTGTCAGGAATTGTCATGTTGCAGATTTTTATTCACCAAAAAAATTAATAAATAAATAAAGTGTTAAGTAGCATTCCTTTTGCTGGTAGGTCGCTTGTGTATATGACTTGTATAAGAAACTGTTAGGACAAGATTGTAATATGTGTCGTTATTATTTGTTGCAATGGTCCTTTTACAGAATTGCCCCTGCCAGATGAAGTGCCTAGCAGCTCTAGCGTTACTGATACACTTAAAAAAGAGGAGAGCCAGAGTCCCAGTCAGTTCTCCACCGATCTCGACAAAGAGAAGCTGAATGCTCTGGTGAAGCGGGAGGCCAACATCCTAAAGACACAGGAGAGGAGGGAGAAGGAGATGGTGAAAAAAAAGGAGCTGCAGCGCCAGCTGGAGGTGCATAGGATAAAGGTGAAGAGGCTACAGAAGGAGCTGGATGAGGAAAAGAAGAAAATGCATCATATCCAAAATCAGTTGATCAACCTTAGGAGGCGCGTGCGGCGGCAAGAACTCAAGATCAAGAAAGTGGGTGGGAACTTGCTGTCCAATCTAGACACAGGCCAGGAGCCGCTCAAGGGCAAGAAGAAAGCGGCTGACATCCCCAAATCGACCTTGGGTGCAGATGGGACTGGGGATATTCCCAAGAGCAAGAGGAAAATGGGAGACTCCTCCTCTTTGGGGAGAGCAGATGGAAAGCCCGACAACGTGAAGGGGAAAAGAAAAGGAGGTGAGCTCCCTGTGAAATTGGAAGGGAAAAATGACACCATCAGAGGCAAAAAGAGAGCAGGGGATGCCTCCCACATTAAAGCGGAAGGGAAAGGAGAGGAGTGCACCTCTAAGAAGAAACCGGTTGATACAAACTTTTTAGATGGCTTCAAAGGCAAGTTAAAAGTAAGTGTCAAAGGCTTAGCAATGAAAAGAAAGGTCACAAGTGAAGAAGTGGAAACAAAGAAAAAGAAAATGACAAAAGTGAATGAAATAAAGAAGGGAAGTTCTGGTACCTTGAAGGATTGCAGGAAGAAAGCAGTAGTTAGCCTTGTGAGGTGCAGTGAAGTGCAGCAGAAGGAGATAAGGGTGGAAGAGCAGAAAAAACAAGAGAAAGAGTCCAAAGATGAGAAAGATCAGAAAATGGTTGAAAGAATAAAACAGGGGAGTAGCAAAGAGTTGGTGAAAGTCAAATATGGAGCAGAATTAGATAAGGTAAAACAAGAGGATTCAAAAGTCAATGGATTGAATACTGGAGATGATTTACAGTTTGCAACTTCAGCAAAGCTCTGGAATGTTATGAGCAGGATAAAGACACAGCCGTATGCAACTGTCAGTTCTAAAAGAAAGACCTCTGAAGTATACCCAAATCATTACTTCCAGAGACAATGTCTTGCTAAAACAACAACTGCTGAGCTGCCTAAGTTAGTGGAAAAATTTATGGAGCGAGAGGACATATCCAAAGTTAGTCCAGTCTCTGTGGGGTCAGAAGCCCCTGAAATTTCGATGCGATTTCGGATGCATTTCATGTCTGTGCTATACAAACAATTTGAGTCCGAGTATGGCAATGTATGTACCTATAAATCATTTGCAGAATATGTGCCCCAAAATATAGTAAAACCTAGTCCAAGCCACTGGAAGACATGCATTTGCTTTCCCTGTATCAATCCTGATTTAAAATATGAAAAGTTAAAATCCAAAGGATTAATAGGGGAAGAAAAGCTTGAACTAGCAGATGTTCTGCAAGACAGTGAGAAGGAGACTGAGTTAAGGACACAACTCCGTTCCCTTCGAGATTCAAAGGAAATCTTCACCTACAATTTGTGGGAACGGAATTCAAGCGGAACAGTGAATTCAAAATTAAGGAGTGCCAGCGAACCAGTTGCCATTGTGGTTGCAAAATTCCAAGAGGAGCTGAGTCTTCTCAAATCTCATATCCAGAGAATCTTTTGCCAGTTTGAATCAGCTAGATCTGCCCGTGAGAGAGCCCTTGACAGCTGGGATGAAGTGACCTTCCATTTGGACTGTTCTCCGTTGCCGATCTACCCATACCCAGGACAAGAAAATGGTGTTTCAGAACCAGTAACAATGCTGACAGCGCTCTCAGGATATATCTGGAGCCGTGGGGGAGGGCAGAAAATCGTTGCATTATCTGACAGCAAAGACTATACTTTTGCTGGGGTTTGGGCGGCTATGGAGAAGACCTTGCTAAAAATGGTTGAGGCAGGGAAGAAGAAAATAAACATCATTTCAGACTCTCCCACAAACAAGTACCGTAACAAAAGTACATTTTATTATCTTAGTGACTTTGCCCAGACACATGGGGTATGTTTGCGCTGGGTGTTCTTAGAACTCTGCCACAGTATTGGTAATGCAGGGATTGTGAAGTCTGAACTAGAAAGTGTTATACGTCAGCAAATATCAGCCAATCCCGAAGCCTCAGTCAGGTGTGCAAATGAACTAGTAAACTTAGTGCGGCCACATTCCTCTGCAGTGATCCACATGTACACGGAGAGAGACGTGCAGAGATACAAGTGCATGCTGCCCAAACTGCGTGTCATACAAGGGACACAAAAGTTTGTGGAGGTGATTGTTTTTCCAGATGATTTCTGGGCAAGGGATGCAATAGGGTCAGATTCTTTCAAAAAATTATCTTTTTAATTAAAGGTGAATGGGACACCATTTTCTGCCTTTTACAAAGTTTATTGATAAGATGTGAATAGTGAATTATTATTTTTTTCTTTTTTATGGATTTCATGAAATATGATTTCTGCAAAAAGTACAGGTGCCCAGTTCCATATTTTTCTAGCAAGTGTGGCATTTCATCTTAGAAATGGTAGAAAAATAATTTTTGATAATACTGACCATACATAAAGTATCATTATTTTAAGCTAAGATATCAGAGTTTAAAGATCACATATGTGTGTGTGTTTGGGGGTGGGTTGTGGGTGGGTTGGGTGGGTGGGTGCATGGCTTGGTTAGGTGGGTGTATGATTGTGTTGGATGGGTTGAGTTGTTGAATAGTTAGATGAATGATTGGATGGTGAGTGCGTGTGTGTGTGTGTGTGTGTGTGTGTGTGTGTGTGTGTGTGTGTGTGTGTGTGTGTGTGTGTGTGTGTGCATGCGTGCGTGTGTGCGTGCGTGTGTGTATGTATGTATGTATGTATGTATGTATGTATGCACTTTGTAACAGCTTAGCCTTTAGACAAGTTACA
>BOPN01003668.1:12500-20262 GCA_017312705.2 Penaeus japonicus | reverse complement strand
TATATATATATATTATTTATATATATATTTATATATATATTTATAAATATATTTATAAATATATATTTATACACACACGCACACGCACACGCACACGCACACATATATATATATATACATGAAGAAAGTAATTCTTTTACCAGAAATCCACTCCAGAAGGAAACAATAATAAACATTTTAGAATATGGTTTTTATTAAACTTTTTATGATAGAATTGCTTATTTTTTATTTAACACTTGAGACGTAAAACTCGTAATTCCTCACCCTGATGTATACTTATGCAAATGGTGATGATTTCTTTAAACAAACAAACACAGACTTACATACTAAGCACCAGCTCCCAGGTCAAATGTCTCTCTAAGGTTTGACTCAAAATTGATATGATAAGCTTCGTCAATGTGAAGACAAGCTGAAAAGATCAAAAGCCGCGTCCACACGAGCGGGCCTGATTGGCGGGCAAATTCTGCCAGGCCTGCCAGTGAATGTTGTCCACACAACCAAGAGTCAAAGCTCCACCTTAGTGATTTCGCTCGACGGGCACTTGGGCAATTTGATCGTTTGCCCGTTAAGGCATGCCCCCCGATCAGGCCCGCTCGTGTGGACGCAGCTTAAGGTTGACGAATGGACATGCTTTTAACATGTGCGATCACAAGTTACTGTTGCAACAGAAAAAAGAAGACGGCAAGGAAATGGCAAGAAAATAAGGCAGTAATTATGATCATGAATTTAACTGTATTAACAGAGGCTTTAACTGATCATAGTGAAAGGTCATATGGACTGTATGCCATTTGATTCCTAATTTGTCTAAATTTTGTTCAAAGATACTGCAGCTTATTAGCCAAGTGACCTGAGTGAGGCTTTGATAATAATAAAAAGCTGTCAAAGGAAAATAATTCAGTCATTGATAGATTGCCACAGGAGATCATTACAACCTAAAAGAGAGAGAGAGAGATAATATATCTGATCAAAATAAAAAAATGATCAGAAAACTCTTTGGATTCTATAAGACTTAGAAAAGAAAGAAAAGGAATATTTATATCTCATTCTTAGCATTGGATATACAGTATATCTATTCATATATTCATATACAACTCCCAATACTAGTCTTATAACAGAGGCACCAGGAACAACATAGAGGCACTATGTGGTAACATATGACAGTTGACCCCACCAGCTACAGTCAGACATTTCTGATAAAAGAGACAATCAAGAAAGGAAAAGTATCAAACTAATAACTGTCTTACTCCCAACTCACTTAAACATTTACACTCTATACAAAGCTCATAGTAGGCATACACGTCATGTCACGTTAGATATGGCATTTCTTGGGTCAACAAATTTTTATACAAGTATTTCCATTGAGTTCATTTAATCTTTCTAGGTATCTGGACATCTTGGTAACAGTATACGTTAGAAAGGTCAACAGATGATGAAGGTATTGTTAATAATAACTACATTATTATTCAAGCGAGAAAGCTTTCACACACACACATCAGGAGTTATTAGAGCTTCACAAAAATAGTTATCTATCATTAATGACACCTACAAATATCTGTTTGCATTCTGGCCCTAGGAGAATGGTTTGTTCTTCCGGCTACTCAGAGAGCCCCAGAATGAGTTCAGGTTGGAGACCAAAAGAAGCCTACAATGACAACAAGCACTTGGTGAGGAATGCCATAGTAGAGGTATGTACATATGTGTTCACGACCTTCAAAGGCATGGTCAACCTCTATATTCCCAGAGGGATCTCACTTATTTACCAGTAAGTACCCTTTCATGCATGCCATTTTCATAGGACAGCCGTGGGTATTTTGGAGTCATGAAGCTTCCTCAAGTACTTCCAATCAAAGGAAAAGCTTGAAGGAATTATATTTATTATTAGTCTCAAAAGGGGAAATTAGAGAAAGTAAACTGTTATATAGTGTGGCATACTTCCTCCTAATTGTCATCTTGCCAGGAATCAAGGGAGTAGTGCTTCTTTTTCTTTTTGCTAATATAACTAGGAGGGGGCCAAATTAAGAAACAAAAAGAAAGAAAGAAAAAAGAAGATACATAACAGTCATATCTGGACGGCAAAAACTGACCTTGGTATAGTGGAAAAACGTGTTTCATGTATCAAATAAGTGAGAAAAATTCAGGAAACTTGCAGTAGATAAATGAGCCAGAAAAGTCTCTGCTAAAAGCATACTATCTTTTAGGCAAGTTATTGAGCTGACTTTACTTGAAAATAGAAGGGAATAACAAGGCCAGGGTACAAAAGGTTTGATGTTTGCAATACTTTGCAATTTCTTCTTTTTCTTTAGGGGATGAGGTATTTCATGGTGTTTGTCTATTTCTATTGCAAGAGACTTGCTACCTTTAACATGTAAAGATTCTACATGAGTATACCATATCCATTAATTTTATAAATTTACAATCTGAACATCCATTACATTTGTATATTTTTATATATAGTGCAAGGAATGGAGAGATAATTCCTAGCCAGGTGGAAAGATAGACAAACAGACAGAGAGAGAGAGAAAGAGAAAGAGAGAGAGAGAGAGAGAGAGAGAGAGAGAGAGAGAGAGAGAGAGAGAGAGAGAGAGAGAGAGAGAGAGAGAGATAGGGGGAGGGGAAGGGAGAGGGAAGTTAGGAGAGAAGCAGTGAGACTTTACATAAGTTATATAAGATTGTATATATAAGGGATAAATTAAATTAATTCCCATTAAAACATCTGCATAAAAATACTTTTTTTTTCTTTTTCATACATCTATTCACATCTTTATTCATACTTTGTGTAGCATCTTAGAAAATAAACAGCACACACTGTACATAATTATGAGCTCAAAAAATATAATTGAATCCATCAGTAAATGTAATGTCATTCACTTGTTTTTGCCATAAATATCTGGACAAAGAATAGAATGCATAACGTAAAATATCCTTATTCTTAAAAAATGAATTGAAAAGAGAAGGATTAATTTCGAAAATGATAATAAGCTAATAGGAAAGAAATTGCTTATGTAATACCTTGCATAAGAAAATGGTTGCCTGTATGTATTGAACAAGTGCATTCTACATAAAAGTTTTACTGAATTTCATTATACAAACTTTGAAAATCTGCATAATAGTGACATTAATCAATAAAGTCAATACACACCATGAATAAAGTTGCAGGATCAACAACTGACACTTATACCTGCAATCATGCCTGGCATTGTCTCAACCCTGATTCAGTTAAAACCAGATCACTTAATGGAACATCGGCTTCATTTCAACCCGACACCAAAATCTCTGATCGCTTGCTGACCGCTAGATCTTTAGTCTATGAAATGCATAACAGTGTTGATTATCTAGCAACTGAATGTAAGTCTAAAGGATAGAAAAAGAACTTTCTTCTCGCGATGAAAGGGAAGGAAAACACCCTAGAAGCAAAAAACACAACACCAGGAATTCACAAAAGGTACAGAGCTTTACTGATGATTTTTCTCGACATAAAGGTAACTGACCATGAACTGTAAATACAAAAATAATTATGCAAATAAATAAACAATCGTGAATTGTTTATTCTGAAAAAAGAAAGAACAATATTCAATATATAAATATTCAAAAATAATAATATCATTATCAAGAATAATAATAACAATGATAATAATATTAATAATAATATGATCAAATACTTATTTCAACAGCGATCAATCAGGCATAAATTCTATTCTACTGGATTAATTCTTGATACAGCTAAAAAGTTTCATACTTACATTTGTAAATTTTCAGAACACATAATAATAATAAACAGCAATAGAAAAATATGATCTAAAAGAATGCACCAGAGTGATTTCCATATAGCAAATTTTACATGAAGTAACATCATAAAAATATGCTCAATACAAGAAGAAAAAAGCAAGAAAGAACTTCAAAAAAAATCTATTTCACTCCAGTCCCGGTAACAACAGATGAAAAGGCAGATGCATATCCTTAAAGCTTATCTTGTGCAAATGTGACTGTGGCTATTACACATTTTTCATAACACATGCATTCTGGCAGTAGCAAAGAAGAGACATTATACCTAACCAATCTTTAAAAAATTCTAACACCTAGCAATACATTTAATAGATATAACTGCACTCAAAAGAAGCAAATGTACACCTTCACTATGAATTATTTGCAATTCAGAATGGAGGTGAGTTTGGGAATTCTGGAGTCCTCATTCATGAATAACAGTCGTTTGTGTAACTCATGAGCTTAACTTATCCAGAGGCAGAGTACTAGATTGTTAGCACTCCTCTGCACGTAATTTGCTCGACTTTTCTAAACCGCTTTAGCTAAATTGCATTTGAAGAGATAAGATATTTATATTCCTTCTCAATACTAAGTAATCACTGATATTCATTTACTCAGTCATTCACTCATGCATTCATGAATTTATATGTCCAAGCAGTTTTAAACATCATGAAAGTGCATATCAAATGATAAGGCTAATATTCAAGTTGCTTTCTAGAATAAAATATTTTGAAATTTATTTACAAAAGATGCAGAGACAGAAAGTATGTACAGTGCAGTCTGCCATAAGTTCTATCTGTGATATTTTAAGAAAAGACAAACTGCACAATGAAGGATTACCTGTTGGTTCTTTTACAAAGAATTGATGCATAACATGAAAGAGAAAGTAGGGAATCATGTAGTTAATGTTTAAAAAAAAAAAAAAAAAAAAAAAAAAAAAAAAAAAAAAAAAAAAAAAAATCACAGTACATAAAGAATTTCGAAAATATGATTATAACATTGTTTTAGATAAACCATCAGACCGTGCCTGGCACAGTTATATCATCTCATTTTTTGTCTTTTTTCTTTCATTTTATGAGACAGAGGAACAATTATTAAAAAAATAATTTGAGTGTTATTCATCCACCTGTTCCTCTGCTCTACCTTTGTTTTTTGTTTTTTTTTCTGGTTTACTCATCACTTAATGAATACACTCTGCAGCTCTCACTCCTGTCCAGGTAATAAGGCATCTTGACAGTGTGATGCTCTGACAACAGCGGTTCTCTTCTCATGTACCTGAGTGTGTAAATTATGGACTTGCTATACATGTCAATACAGAAGAATTGTTCATTTTCAACCTCTGAACCAGAAGTAATATTCTTTTTTAACCTTTTAACTAGATCGAGGGAAAAATCCCTTTGTGAAATTCTGAGGCATGCATTACTGTTCATGCCTCAAGCAAGAGACAGAAAGAGATTGAGGAATTCATCTCTTAATAGGAATATACCTTAGGATTTAGAGAACAGCCGATAAAGACAGACAAATGAATTACATTTCCTATTATGCTGAATTTTCTCAAATAAAACTACTAAGAGTATTCAGTAAGTCATCTTCCAGAGACATATTCAAGAAACTAAGTGACTGTGATGAAAAGAAATTGAAACACCTTTTTTTATCATTATGTCCTATTAAATCGAACAGCCTTAAAATGGCTATTAAATGTCATGCATCAGAAACTTTTATTTCACGTCAGTTCACATCAGTGAATTACTCGCCAACACACTTCTCTTTTAACGTGCTCAGTCTTTCATGAAATGTTTTTCACAGTGTAAACATAATGGTCACATCTGTTATGATAGCATATCAAATTTCTTGTCTTCATATATGGTAGATTCACTGGATTTCTGTGTGTGTGTGTGTGTGTGTGTGTGTGTGTGTGTGTGTGTGTGTGTGTGTGTGTGTGTGTGTGTGTGTGTGTGTGTGTGTGTGTGTGTGTGTGTAATTTTATGTAGTTACACATACTATTGCCAAAAAAAGTTTATGTGTCTATTACAGAAAAAGGCAAATATCATAGCCCTTAAAGTCTTCAAAAATCATTTTTCTTCACTTTTTAGTCTTCTTTTCACTCATTTCATTTTCTAGATTCATAAAATACCTTCCTCTGTCACTCCTCCATACCTTAAGGCAAAAACAAAACACAAAAAGCAATGATTATCACTCCTTTCTTCATCCTGTGAAGGCTGAGCAGGACAGAGTTCCAGTCACGGGGGCCCCACTCCCTCCTGAGCCCTAGAAGTCCAGGTCCCACCCACTGAGTTCGTCTGTGGGAACCTCCACGTCTCGGGGGTAAGAGTCAAAGTTGCTTGCATCAGCAGCACCCTTAATCTGGAAAAAAAGTCCTATTGTCAATGAAACCATCTCTAGAGAAACTCTTCTGCTGTAAATTTATAATATGAAGGAATCTTGATTTTAAAAAATATATTGCAAAAGGTAAGATCTAAATTGTACTTTCAATTTTAATTTTCCACTAAAATGCATTGCTGATCATTATCATTATATTCATCAGTATCATTATTGTTATCATTATCAAGTTCATTATCGTTAATATAATTATTATCATTATTGTTGTATTGTCATTTTTATCATTATCATCATTATTATTGCTATTATCATTATTATCTTTTCTATTATCAAAAGCATTACATGATGACTACCATTATCATCCTTATCAATATCCTTATTATCATTATTATCGTCATTACCATAATTAATATCCAAATAATCATAATCGGTACTATTATCGTTACGAAGATTTTCATTAGTAACATCATTATTAGCAGATATCAGATCACTGTTATCACCACTAGTACTTTGTCCTTCAATCATTCTCATTTGTTACATAAATTTCTCTCTTGCTGGACTTTTTGTCAAACAGTACAAGCTTTTAACATAAACAGAGAATTTAGTCTAGTAAAATATATTCATCACATGTTTTTGCCAAGAGCCAATGTAATGGATGGGAAACAGATAACAATACACACACACACACACACACACACACACACACACACACACACACACACACACACACACACACACACACACACACACACACACACACACACACACACACACACACACACACACGCACACTCACACGCACCCCCCCCCCCCACACACACACACACACACACACTGCTCGCGTCTCTCTTGCCTTGGGAATGATGGGCGGCTGCAGAACCCTCGCCCGCAGCCCGTCCCAGTCGAAGCCCAGGAACCACCTGTTGGGAGACACACAAGGGTTAACACACGGCATGATGTAAGGCCAAGGAAGCATCAGGGAGGAGATGCAGAATGTATAGCCATGAATATACACGTACGAAAAAGAAGATATACAGTGCGTATGTATGTTTATATATTGCTTTCCCTTCCCTTCCCTTCCCTTCCCTTCCCTTCCTTTTCCCTCCCCCTCCCTTCTTTTCCTTTTCCTTCCCTCCCCCCCCCCCCTTTCCTTTCCCTTCTACTCTCCTTCCCGTCTCTTCCTCTCCCCTCTCCTCCCCCATCCCCCCCTCTTCCTTCCCCTCCAATCCTCTCCCCAGCCCAGCCCAGTCCAGCCGTACTCACTTGTGCTTCTTGATGTCCTGGATGCCCGCCCTCTGGTAGCCCAGCCTCTCCGCCGGCGCCTCTCGACACAGCCTCTTGATGAGCGAGATGGCGTTGCGGGAGAGATGCTGAGGGAAGTCCACCATGTCGATGCCCTTCAGGATGATGTTGTAGGTCTTCATGGGATCCGAGGCTGTGAAGGGGGGGCTGGAGAGAGGGGGGAGGGGGTGATCGTCAGATTAATGGTAATAGTCATGTTTATAATCGTGGTGAGAGTAAGACATTAATTGACTGATACATTTGCCTCCTTACTAAACACAACGATATTGATGTCAACGGTTTCCTCTCATCCTCTACTCTTCGTTTAGCCGATTCTACCCGCGATACCCCCATCACCCCCCCACCCCCCACCCCGTCT
>BOPN01003667.1:148546-150979 GCA_017312705.2 Penaeus japonicus | reverse complement strand
TATATATATATATGTGTGTGTGTGTGTGTGTGTGTGTGTGTGTGTGTGTGTGTGTGTGTGTGTTGATGTGTGTATGTATTTATACGTATCCATACACACATACATAGACATAACACACCCAGAAATGCACACAACCACACGGCATATTGTAACTTGGCCGATTTAGCCTATTCTCCCGCGGGCGAGCGAGCGAGCGCTGAGACGCCGCGTTTAATCTGTTTGTTCGTCGAAGTAGAAGAGACAAGTGCAAGGACTGTCAGCCGGGTGGATGGCTTCTCTTCAGTGATGAAGTCATATCTCGACACGGAATGCATTCGCCGACGTCACCCAAAGTCTACGAGAAAGGGAGAACTCGGCTTGAGGGAGGAGAAAAGAGCATTGTTTTATTTTTTTTAAAGATTTGATGTAATTGTGGGTGGTTGTAGAAGGGGAGGAGAGAAGGAGAGAAGGTGAGGGAGAGGGAGAGAGAGGGAGAGAGAGTAAGAGAGAGAGAGAAAGAGTGAGTGAGAGAGAGATAAAGGGGGGGGAGCGAGATGGAGATCAAAGGAGGGAGAAAGAGATGAAAAAGAGGGAGGGAGAAAGGGAGGAAAAGTGAGATGGAAGGGAGAGAAGGGGGAGGGAGTCGAAAAAGAGGGAGGGCGATAGAAAAGAAAGAGAGAGATGGAGATGAGAGGGATGGATGTAGGGAAAAGGATGTGGACAGGAGGCATAGAGAATAGATGCGAATGAAGCAGAAAGGAGATAATCGGGAGGGAGAAGGAGATGAGAAATAGAGAGAGAGAGAGAGAGAGAGAGAGAGATAGAGAGAAAGATAGAGAAAGAAAAAGAGACACAGAGAAAGAAGGTGAGAGAGACACAAAGAGAGAACCAGAGAGAGAGAGAGAAACAAACAGAGAAAGAAAAAAACAATAAAAAAAACTCGACCAACGGTAATCCAAGAAGAGCAAAAAGTAAAAAAAAAAAAAAAAAAAAAAAAAAAATCCGCAAGAAGGAGTGTGTGGGAGGCGAACCAGAGAGTCCTACTGGGCGGGGCACTTGACCGCAAATGGGCCCCTTCCCCCCTCCTCCCCCAGGGGTCACAGGGCCGCGGAGGTAATGGACCCAGCAGACGGGGAACCTTCCCCTTTTTCCCTTTTTTTAAGGGACTTTTAGGGACTTTTGAAAGAAGAAAGGAGGTGACGAAGACTTGAGGTACTAGATGTGGATATACGCGTACAGGTACGTGCTCTCACACACATGCATAAACACACACACACACACACATACAGGCAAAGAAACACAAATGCTAACACAAACAAACATAAACACTAACAAATACTCACCCCTCTCTCCCTCTACCACAACACACATACATACACAAATACACACAAACACATATACAAAAGAGATGACCACCTCTCAACCTTCCCCTACCCCCCAACTCCCCCACCCCCCCATCCTATACCCCACACCCCCACCCATACCCATAAGAGAGAGGGGGGGGGGGCATCATAAGACCCATTCTAACCTAGCAACCAAATACCCATATCCGTTACGGTGCACACAAAGACCCATCCGTGTGTGTGTGTGTGTGTGTGTGTGTGTGTGTGTGTGTGTGTGTGTGTGTGTGTGTGTGTGTGTGTGTGTGTGTTTACGCGCGCGCGTGTGTGTGTGTGTGTTTACGTGTGTGTGTGTGTGTGTGTGTGTGTGTTTACGTGTGTGTGTGTGTGTGTGTGTGTGTGTGTGTGTGTGTGTGTGTGTGTGTGTGTGTGTGTGTGTGTGTGTTCTCACGTACTTGTGTGTGTGTGTGTATGTGCGTGTATGTGGTCAGGTACTTGTGTGTGTGTGTGTGTGTGTGTGTGTGTATGTGTGTCGGTGGTCATCGAAGATAAGCTGCTATACACGAACACCCCTTGGGTATGAGGTATGAGAATGGTGGTGAAAGGAGTGCAGAGGAGAGGGGGAGGAGGGGGAAGAGAGGGGGGGGATTAGATATAGCCGGGAATAGGCATCATCAGACTAGACGAGTTGAAAGAAGGGCAAAATAGTCAATAATCATTATATCGTTTGTGATATCGTTATCATCATTATCATTATTATTTGATATCCTTATCATATTTTTTATATCATCATCTTTCTGTTTGATATCATTATCATCATTATCATCCGTTTTGACATCATTATCATCATTTTTTAAATAATTATCATCATTTTTTAATAACTATCATCATTTTTTAATAACTATCATCATTTTTTTAATCATTATCATCATTTTTTACATCATTATCATCCATTTTAATATCATCATCATCATTTTTAATATCTTTATTCTTGAAACTGATATCCTTATCTACATCCTCATCATCATTATCATCACTGTTGCCAATAAATGCAATCATTATGAAATTGGTAATCATGACTATGTATTTTTCAGAAAAACACAATTATCATATC
>BOPN01003667.1:136046-138546 GCA_017312705.2 Penaeus japonicus | reverse complement strand
ATTACAATGAATAGATTTGATATATCTTCACTCTAAGGACATATTATAAAGATAAAGTATATATATGATCAACCAAAGACGATAAAAAGTGTAACAAACTTGATCAAGAGAGGCCAAAAAGGAAGAGTTTCGGACGCGGGAGAGTGACCAAAACCCTCCCAGCTTGTGACCGGCATCGGGTTACTGTTATGCACAATTTCCAGCAAACGAGGGACACCTATTAAATCACTCTCCTTATTTTTGCCTTCCCCTTTTTTTTTTTTGGGGGGGGGGGGGGGACTCGTATGATATTTCTTATTCTATTTCTGTTCAAATTCGTGTTTATTTCCTTTCGTTCAAGAGAGAGAGAGAGAGAGAGAGAGAGAGAGAGAGAGAGAGAGAGAGAGAGAGAGAGAGAGAGAGAGAGAGAGAGAGAGAGAGAGAGAGAGAGAGAGAGAGAGAGAGAGAGAGAGAGAGAGAGAGAGAGAGAGAGAGAGAGAGAGAGAGAGAGAGAGAATGAGAGACACACACAGACAGACAGACAGACAGACAGATAGACAGACAGACAGACAGACAGACAGACAGAAACAGAGACAGAGAAAGACAAAGACAGATAAACAGAGGGAGTGAGAAAGTGAGAAATAGAGAGAGAGAGAGATATCTATTCAATTTATTTACCATTTATCATATTCTCAACTGCTTTTATCTCGGATTTTCTCTACCATAATTTCTTATCTTTACGGTCTACCAATGACCATGATATTAGTGATAGTATAACACTAGTATTTTTATTATCAAAAGTATTTTTATTATTACCATTATAGTACTATCCTTTGTGTTTTATGATGTTATTTTTCTTTTCATTATCGTCACCTGTTATTTATTATTTAATTTAAAAAAACATTTATGATGTTGTTACGTTTTGTCACTTATACATATACGGGTGAATAATTATCACACAGACTCACATATACACACATTCTCTCTCTCTGTATTTCTTACTCTTTCTTTCTCTCTGTCTCTGTCTCTCTCTCTCCCTCTCTCTCTATATATATCTTTCTATCTATCTATCTATCTGTCTATCTATCTAATTTTTGTCTCTCTCACTCAAACTCTCTCTCTCTTTCTCACTTTATATCTTTCTCTATCTTCCCATTTCTTATTTTTGTTTCTCTCTCTGACGCCAGGAATCTCATCTTTTCCCTTTTCTTTATCTCTCTCCTTCCTCCATTCCCCCCCTATCTCTTCCCCCTTCCCTTCTCTTCCTTCTCTTCCTTTTCTCCACTCTCATCAACCCACACCATATTCCTTCACTTCACCTACATACCCCTCCATTTCCTTTATAACCTCCCTTCTCCCTATATTCTCATCCCTCACTCCCTTTTATCTCTCTTTCTCTCCTATCTCCATATATCTCCCTATTCTCTCCAAATTATCCTATTCTCCCACTCTTTCCTCCTTCTTTCCCATCTCACTCCCCTTCCCCACATCCCTCTCTATTCTCCCCTCCCTCTTCCCTTTCCTTTCCATTCCCCCCACCCTTTCCTCCCTATCTCCACATCTCTCTCACCTACAGCCATTATTCCCCCTTTTCCTCCCTTCTCTTTTAACTTCGCCCCCCCCCCCCCACGTGCCCCCTTCCCCTTTCCCCACATCCCCCATTCTCTCCTCTCTCGTCCTCTTCACCACTTCCCTCCCGCTTCCCCTTCTCCCCTCCTCTATCCCTTCTTCCTCCACCACCTCCCACCCCCCCATCTTCCCTCTCTTCCCGCTTTCTTCCCCTTCCCCACACCTTCCTTTCATCCCCTTTCCCCCACCCATCTTTCCCTTCTCTTCCCCTTCCCCACACCTCCCTCCCTCCTCCCCTTCCCCCCTCACCTCCCCTTCCCCAGCCCTCCCTCCCCTTCTCCCCCTTCTTCTCACAGCTCCCCTTCCCCACACCTCCCTCCCTCCTCCCCTTCCCCCCACCTCCCTCCCCTCCTCCCTTTCCCCCCTCACCTCCCCTTCCCCACACCTCCCTTCCTCCTCCCCTTCTCCCCCTTCTTCTCACAGCTCCCCTTTCTCACACCTCCCTCCCTTTCTCCCCCTTCTTCTCACAGCTCCCCTTCCCCACATCTCCCTCCCCTTCTCCCCCTTTCCCCAACACCTCACCTCCCCTTTCTCACACCTCCCTCCCCTTCTCCCCCTTCTTCTCACAGCTCCCCTTCCCCACACCACCCTCCCCCTCCCTCCCTCCTCCCCTTTTCCCCCCCTCATCTCCCCTTCCCCACACCTCCCTCCCTCCTCCCCTTTCCCCCTCACCTCCCCTTCCCCCTCACCCCCCCCACCTCCCCTTCCCCACACCTCCCTCCCCTTCTCCCCCTTCTTCTCACAGCTCTCCCCCCCCCCACCCCCCTAAAAGATACGAATTACAGTCCCCAAAGACTTTTATTATTAGACTGATTGCAAGCCGTGTACGAAAACAAGCCTTTGGCATCACGCAGGATAACAAACAAACAAACAAACTTCCAATGACAGCAAC
>BOPN01003667.1:93546-96046 GCA_017312705.2 Penaeus japonicus | reverse complement strand
CCTCCTCTTCCCTCCTCCTCCTCCTCCTCTTCTCCTCCCTTCTCCTCCTCTCCTCTCGTACCGTTTTGAGTTTGCTTACCTTTGAACAAACCTTTTTAGTACAAATGGTGTGATGATTTGATTCTTAAATCTGCTAATTCATTAAAAAAGATCAATTAAAGTATGTCTTCACAAAATTGGTTGACTGGTTAGTTTCAGATATTGTGCGAAAACTATTTAAGTATTAATGACAATATTTATTTGTTAAGTAGCGAAACAACCATAACCATAGTGTTAAAAGATATATCAAATATTTCTTTCGTAACTGTAAGAATAAATTCAGGGTATGTGTATGAGAATGTGTATCTCTGTGTATCCGACGATATGTGCGTGTGTAGGCATGTTAGGGGGAGAGGGAGAGGGAGAGGGAGAGGGAGAGGGAGAGGGAGAGGGAGGGGGAGGAGAAGGAGAAGGAGAAGAAGAAGAAGAAGAAGAAGAAGAAGAAGAAGAGAAAGAAGGAGGAGGGGGAGGAGGGAAAAGAGAAAAGGAAGAGAGGAGAAAGAAAAGAGAGGCAGAGAAGAATGGTACAAAGAAGAAAAAGGAATTGGAGATATAGTGAAAGTGAGAGGTAGGGAGAAGGGAGGAGAAAGAGGGAGATGAAGGAGGAATAGAAAGACTGGAGAAGGAAATAAGAAGATGGGGAAGAAAGTGGAATAGAAAGTCAGAAGGGAAAAGAAAGAAGAAAGCAGGAGGAGAATGAAAGGAAAGGAAAAATGAGAGAAAGGGAAATGAGAGGGGAGATGAGAGATCGGGAAAGGAAAGGAGAGACGAGAGATAGGGAAAGGAAAGGCGAGACGAGAGAGAGGGAAAAGAATAGTGAAAAGAAGAACAGGGAAGGAATAGGAAAGATGGGAGGGGGAGGAGAGAGGGGGAGAGAGGGGGAGGGGGGAGGGGGGGGGAGAGGACAGGATATTCATTATCTGTAATTTTCTTTATTCTCACCCAAGTGTCAAGTGCGAGGTAGACCGTACGTACGCCCTCAGGATTCTTCTTCGTCTGTTAGTCTCTATTTACTCAACGACCATTTATACTTTCCTTTCGTTTTCTTTTTGTTTCGTCCCGTTTTCCTTTTCTTTTATTTTTTATTATCTTCAAGGAATGCCAACTTATATCTTGTTTTTTTGTTTGTTTGTTTGTTTTTTTACTGTCGATTAGTTTTCAACTTATTACCGTCGTCTTTAATTACGAAATTACTATCAAACCTTCCAAGCTTGATTGTAATACAAACGATGATAACAGAAACAAACAACGTACTAAGCAAAAAATAAAATAAAATAAATAAATACAAAATAAATAAAACACACACAACAGAAAACGGAGATAAACCCGGCAGCCACAGGAAGAAAACGGAGGGCGGTTGACACGAGGCATCAAAATATGGTAATTTTTTCGTTAAAGTCAATTCAGCATTTCTGACCTTTTTGACGCATATCCTGACCTACATATATAAAATATCCACTTGCGGTAGACTCGGAGAGCTTGAATAGACTGGGTAAATGAGGTGCATTGAAGTGCGTGTTCATGTTCTATGGCTATACACGATCTTTACTTTATTATTTGTTTATTAAGCATATATGTTGTTTGTTTGTGTATATATAAAAGTATATATATATAATATGTATGTATTTGTATGAATACATGCGGGTATGAATGTGCACATACACTCACACACACACACACACACACACACACACACACACACACACATATATATATATATATATATATATATATATAGTACATATACAAATCATATATATATATATATATATATATATGTATATATATATATATATGTATATATATATATATAATATATATACATACATATATATACATATACACATATATATAATACACATACAAATCATATATATACATATACATGTATATATGTATGCATATATGTGTACACACACACACACACAGATACGCACGCACACACACACACACACACACACACACACACACACACACACACACACACATATATATATATATATATATATATATATATATATATATGTTTGTGTGTGTGTTTGTGTATAGATATATGTATAATAGTAATAATGATTAATTAATTTCTATAATTATATATATAATTATATCACTAACAAACATTCTTATTCTCCCTGCTTCTACTTAAATTGAAGCAAACCTATTATCACAGAACGGGAATAATAACCGCCACAACATCAATATTCAGAAGAAAAAAAAAAATCAAACTAAAACCCGACGCATAAAATCTACGACCAAAAAGCATCAACACACTCCATGATGTTCTTTTCCCTCTCGTTGCCAGATGTCGCCAGCGAGAATGACCAGCGCGGAGAGGGTGCTTGTCCAGTTATAAACACAGGAATCGGAAGTCCTCCAGCGTTGGGATCTAAAGGAGCTGAATGCCACCCAGGAGGTTCTGAAAGCGTAATGGTCGACTTGAAGAGGCCTTAATTGTGCCGTC
>BOPN01003667.1:83546-86046 GCA_017312705.2 Penaeus japonicus | reverse complement strand
ATATGAGGAATGCCGATATCAGGCATCTATGTGAGTGTGTCGCAGCCGCCGCGCCACTGATAACAGGGACGAGGCGCTGGTGATAAGACTGGACACATGGGAGGAACTGATTAGGACCACCTCACCACCTCATGTGTCGCGTTTGATCATGAGGTAAGTCTGAGGGCGGCGTGGCTGGGACCGAACGCGTTGCATATGCTGTTGTTGATATGTTTATTTATTTATTATATTTTTTATGTTTATTGTTTTTGTTCTGATCGTTATCGTTGTGGTGTTGTTTGTTTTGTTTTTTATTATTATTGTTATCATTATCTTTATCTTTGTTATTATTTTTATTATGTTATTTGATTATTTTGATTATCATTGTCGTGGTCATTATTTTTACTATCATTATTATAATTAACATTGTTATCATTATTTTTGTTGTTGTTTTTCTGGGGAAAGACGTTGCATGTTGCATTGGGCATTGTTTATGTTTTCCTGTTTGCAACTATTTTTTTCTAGTGACAGTAAGAACATAACAACGTGAAAGACCAAATAGACAATAAAAAAGAGAGAAAGATAAAAAAAGAAGATAAAGGGATACATAGACGAATAAATGAAGAGAGAAGTAAAGAGAGAGATGAATATAGATATGGAAGGAAAATCAGATAGACAGGCATACTGATTGGCATGCAGTCAGATCGAACGATAAATTGAGATACGGCAGCGACCGATGCTGTGTCTAATAAAAATAAATATCAATAACGGAATGTCCAATACACACATAAACACACATACAAACACACACACACACACACACACACACAAGAAGAAATTTCGTACACAAACGCACATAAAACATACATACACATACAAACAGACACACACACACACACACACACACACACACACACACAAAGAAATTTCGTACACAAACGCACAGAAGACACACACACAAACTGGCATACAAACACATACAAACAGACACACACACACACAAACACACACAAACAGACAAACTCACAAACACACACACACACATACAAACACACACAAACAGACACAAAGAAACATACACTCACACTTACAAACAAACAAACAGAGAGAGAGAAAGAGTGACACTGACAGTTGACAAGAGAGACAGAGAAAAAGAAAAAAAAAAAAAAACAACGCCACTGGTCAGCACCTTCATAAGGGCGGAAGGAGCTATCAGAACAGGGAGCAGACATGTTGATACGTAAGATAATTAGTGAAAGAGAGGAAGGACACTGACATGAGAGGAAATGGGAGAGGGAGAAAGAGAGAGAGAGAGAGAGAGAGAGAGAGAGAGAGAGAGAGAGAGAGAGAGAGAGAGAGAGAGAGAGAGAGAGAGAGAGAGAGAGAGAGAGAGAGAGAGAGAGAGAGAGAGAGAGAGAGAGAGAGAGAGAGGTAAAATATAAAGAGATGATGGTAGATAGATAGATTGATAGAGACAGAGATAGAGGTAGATAGATAGATAGAGAGAGAGAGAGAGAAAGAGAAAGAGAGAGAGATAGATAGATAGATAGAGAGAGAGAGAAAGAGAGAGAGAGAAGGATAAAAGATAGATAATGTTAGAAATAGATAGATAGATAAAAAGGTAAAGATATATATATATATATATATTTATATATATATATATATATATATATATATATATATATATATATATAGAGAGAGAGAGAGAGAGAGAGAGAGAGAGAGAGAGAGAGAGAGAGAGAGAGAGAGAGAGAGAGAGAGAGAGAGAGAGAGAGAGAGAGAGAGAGAGAGATAGTTAGCCAAACATAAAAAAGAGAAAGAGAGAGATAAAACCAGAGAGATAGGACCGGAATATAGATAAAGAGAAAGAGAAAGAAAGAAAAAGGAAAAAACAAAGAAATAAAAGTAGATGAACAACTAACAAGACGCAACACCCAAACTACCTTAACACACTCTCCTGATATTCTAAATTGACACTTATCGACCAAACCTCCGCGGAAAAAAAAGAAAAAAAGGGGTGGAAGGGAAAAAGGAACTTGAGAAAAAAAGAAGTAAAAATCGACATAATAAGAACACAAATTCAAATGTCATATTGATTCTCTTTGACAATATATGTAAAGGTGGACGGGAGGGGAGAGGAAAAAGGGGGATGAGGAGAGGGAAGGAGGAGAAGGGGGGAGAATAAAGGAGGAGGTGGGAAAGAGGAGAGGGAAGAGGAGAATAAAGGAAGAGGAGGGGGAAGAGGAGAATGAAGGAGGAGCGGGAAAGAGGTGAGGGAAGAAGGAGAGGGGGGAGAGAAGAGGGGAAGAGGAGAATGAAGGAGGAGAGTGAAGGAAGAGAGGGGAAAAGGAGGGGAGGCTAGAGCGGGAAGGAGAAGGGTAAAAGAAGGGGAAGGAGAGAGAAGATAGATAGATAGGTAGATAGATAGATAGATAGATAGATAGAGAGATAGATATATATATATATATATATATATATATATAGAGAGAGAGAGAGAGAGAGAGAGAGAGAGAGAGAGAGA
>BOPN01003667.1:51046-56046 GCA_017312705.2 Penaeus japonicus | reverse complement strand
GGGAGTGGGAGTAGGATGAGAGAGGAGAGAGGGGGAATGGGAGTGGGAGTGACGGTTGTGGGGGGGAGATGAGTGGGGAGGGAGTGTAAGGAAGGATGAGGGAAGGGAAGGGGAAAGAGGAGAAGAGACGTGAGGAATGAAGGAAAAAGGATAGTGGTATAAGGGGTATAGTTTGGGAAGAGAAAGAGGAAATATAAAATGTCTTAAGTGAAGAGGAAAAGGAAGAAAAGTACGTAGAAAGAAGCGAAAGAAGGGGAAGAAGAGGTGTATGAAGAAGAGAACACGAATAAGAAAGGGGCAGTGCGAGCCGTTTGTAGGAATGGGGGAGGGAGAAGGAGGAAGGGGGAAGAGGGAGAGGGGGAGGGGAGAAGAGGGAAGAGGGGGGAGGGAGGGGGGAAGGGGAGAAGAGGGAGGAAGAGGGAGGAGGAGGGAGGAGAGGGAGGAGAGGGAGGGAGGTAGGGAAGGAGTGAGGTTAATATGGGGGGGGGCGGGGTGGGGGAAGAGGTTGGAGGGAGGAAACAGGAAGGAGGAAGAAAGAAGAAAGAAGAAAGAAGAATGAAGGAGGAAGGATGACAAGGGAAGTGGGAGAAGAAGAAGAAAGAGATGGAAATGAAGAAGTATGGAGGGAGGGGAAGAAGAAAGGAAGGAGGTGAGAGAAGGCGAAAGACAGGTCTGGCGGGGGTGAAGGAAAAAAAGGAGAGAAAGAGAGAGAGAGAAAGAGAGATAGATAGATAGATAGAATAGATAGATGAATAGATAGATAGATAGAATAGATAGATAGATAGATAGATAGAGAGAGAGAGATAGATAGATAGAGAGAGAGATAGATAGATAGAATAGATAGAATAGATAGATGGATAGAGAGATAGATAGATAGATAGATAGAATAGATAGATGAATAGATAGATAGATAGAATAGATAGATACAATAGATAGATGGATAGATAGATAGATAGATAGATAGATAGAATAGATAGAATAGATAGATGAATAGATAGATAGATAGATAGATATAATAGATAGATGAATAGATAGATAGATAGAGATAGAAATAGATAGATAGATAGATAGAATAGATAGATAGATAGCTAGATAGATAGATAGAGAGAGAGATAGAGAAAGAACGAGAGAGAGATAAAAGAGAAAGAAAGATGAAGAGAAAAGAGGGAGAAAGGAAAGGCTTTGGAATATATCTCTCTCTCACTCTCACTATGCACTTGCATGACCCTGTCGTGACAAAGACAAAACGACCTGTGTGCCCCCCTCCTCACCCCTCCCTCCCCTCCCTCCCTTTCAACTCTCCCTTCTCCACCTTCCATTTCTCATCCCTCCACCTACTCTCCACCCCTCCACCTACCGTCAATCCCTCCACCTACACTCCACCCTTCATCCCTCCACCCGTCCACTTACACTCAACTTACCCTCCACCCCTCCACCTACACTCCACCCTCCACCTACACTCCACCTACACTCCACCCTCCACCCCTCCACCTTCCCTCTCCTTCGCCTTCGCTACATAAAAAGCAAACTTTGTCCTCAGACAATATTTGACTCTTTCAAAGGCGTGATGGCTCAACCGCGGGCGTCTATGTTGATGGTTGGCCGCCCCTGTTCTTAAGCCTTGGGTGGTTCTTGGGGATATGTATATGTATGTGTATATGTATATATCTATCTATCTATCTATCTATCTATCTATATATATATATATATATATATATATATATGCATATATATATATATATATATATATATATGTATATATGTATATATACCCCCCTCTTCCCCGTCCCCCTCCCCTCCCCCCTTCTTCCCCGTCCCCCTCTCTTCCCCTCTCCCCCGTCCACCTCCTCCTCCCCTCTTCCCCATCCCTCTCCTCCCCTCATTCCCGTCCCCCTCCTCCCCCTTCTTCCCCGTCCCCCTCCTCCCCCTCTTCCCCCTCCTCCTCCCCCCCTCTTCCCCATCCCTCTCCTCCCCTTCCCCTCTCCCCCTCCTCCCCCCTCTCTCCCCGTCCCCCTCCTCCCCCGCTTCCCCGTCCCCTCTCCTCCTTCCTCTTCCCCGTCCCCCTCCTCCCTCTTTCCCGTCCTCCTCCTCCCCCTCTTCCCCGTCCCCCCTCCCTCCTCCCTCTTCCCCGTCCCCCTCCCTTTTCCTTCTTCCCCTCCCCTCCTCCTTCGTCCCCCTCCTCCCCCTCTTCCCCTCAACTCTCTCTTTCCTCCCTCTTCTCCCTGTCCAACCTCCCCTCTTTCCCGTCCCCTCCTCCCCCCTCTTCCCCTGTCCCCTCTCCTCCTTCCTCTCTCGCCGTCCCTCCTCCCTATTCCCCGTCCCCCCCCCCCCCTCAACCCCAAGCACGTCACAGTTAGGGCGCTCGATGATGCCTCTCAAAGGCACGTGTTTTAAAGCTATTAATCATCCACCTCAACTAAGCTTTCCAGTTCATGGTTAGAAGATGGTTGACTGGTTGACTGGTTGACTGGCGGTTGGTGGACACGACCCTCCCTCAGTTATAAAGAGGGAGATGAGGGGTGATGGAGAAGAGGGGTGATGGAGGGAGGGGGATGGAGGGGGAATAGGGGGAGTTGGGGAAGAGTGGAGAGGGTAGGATGGGATCCGAGAAGTGGGGGTAAGATGGGGGGATGGGTGGAGGTGAGGAAGAAGGAGGGGAAGGGAAGAGGTGGGGGTAAGATGGGGAAGGGAGGAGGTGGGGAAGAATAGGGAAGGGGTTCGGGTGAGAATGGGGAAGGGGGATAGGGAGTAGGGGAAGTGGGATAGGGAGTAGGGGGAAGGGGGATAAGGGGTAGGGGGAAGGGGGATAGGGGGAAGTGGGACAGGGGGGTAGGGGGGAGGTGGGGGTAAATGAGGAATGGGGAGGGAGGGGGGGGGGGGGGGAGAAGTCCACGTGTCAGGGACCTATCTGTCTTTCTTTGCTTGAGTGAGTGGGAGAATCTCGTGTCCTCTCTTGCTCCGTTTTCTTCTCATTCTTCTTGTTCTTATTCTTAGTTTTTGCCTTTGTGGTTTCTTAGGGTCTCTTGTCTGCCGTGTATCTAATTGTTTGTCTGTGTCTCTGTCTGTTTGTCTGTCTGTCTGAGTCTCTGTATCTTATTCTCTCTATCTTTCTCTCTGTCTATCTGTGCATCTATGTATCTATCTATGTATCTCTCTCTCTCATCCTCTCTCTCTCTCTCTCATCCTCTCTCTCTCTGTCTATGTGTGTATCTATGTATCTATTTGTATTTAGATCTAATTCCTCATCCCTCTCTCTCTCTCTCTCTCTCTCTCTCTCTCTCTCTCTCTCTCTCTCTCTCTCTCTCTCTCTCTCTCTCTCTCTCTCTCTCTCTCTCTCTCTCTCCCCCTCTCTCCCTCTCTCTCTCTCTCTCTCTCTCTCTCCTCATTCCAACACATTCTAACAAAAATAAGGACAAAGCAAATGATCGACAGAAGAACAGAAGAAACTTGAAGAAAGACAAAAGAAACGGACGGCTGACCAGAAACGGAACATTTGCATAAATCCTGGAGATAATGACAATGGTCGCGGTTCCATCACGGAATCAACTGACGATGAAATATTACGTCCATATGAACCGTTTACTTTGCTGAGACAATGTGTGTGTTATATGTACCAAGGGGATTTTTTTTTTTTTTTTTTTTGGTTTCTTTTGATATAAAGTGTTCCTTTTTTTTTCTTCTTCTTCTTTTCGATCTTAATTTACAATGCACAAACACACACACTTACACACACTCACACACACACACACACACACATATATATATATATATACATATACATATATGTATATATATATATATATATATATATATATATATATATATATATATATATAATTATTCATATATGTATGCATGCATGTGTGTTTGTGTGTGTGTGTGTGTGTGTGTGTGTGTGTGTGTGTGTGCATTCACACAAACACACAGTTATTCATTCATCTCCTTAAACCGAAAATATCTATTTATCTACCGCCCATTATGCACTTTGACCCTCACGGACACCCGCCCATTGTGGGTAGATTTGAGCCTAAAATGCCACCCACAATACAACAAATATTGGGGTGAAGATTGGAGGTTAAGGGGGGATGGGGGAGGGAGGGAGGGGAGGGAGGAGGGAGAGGAAAGTAGGGAGGTGAGGGGGGAAAGAGATCAAGGTGGGGAGAGGGAGGGGAGGGGAGGAGAGGGGGGAAAGAGCTTGAGGTTGGGAGAGGGAGAGGAGGGGAGGGGAGGGGGTGTGAGGAGATTAAGTAGGATGGGGTAGGGGTCGTTAGAAGGGAGGAGGGGAGAAGAAGGGGAGGGGGAGGGGGAGGGGGTGGGGAAGGGTCAGGGAGAGGGGGAGGAAGGGGAGGGGGAGGGGGTGGGGAAGGGTCATGGAGAGGAGGAGGAGGGGGAGAAGAGTCATGGAGAGGAGGAGGGGGAGAAGAAGGGGATGGGGAGGGGGTGGGGAAGGGTCATGGAGAGGGGGGAAGGGGTGGGGAAGGGTCATGGAGAGGGGGGGTGGTGGTGGGGAAGGGTCATGGAGAGGGGGAGGGGATAGAGAAGAGTCATGGAGAGGGGGAGGAGGGGGAGAAGAGTCATGGAGAGGGGGAGGGGATGGAGAAGGGTCATGGAGAGGGGGAGGGGGGTGGGGGAAGGGTCATGGAGAGGGGGAGGGGATGGAGAAGAGTCATGGAGAGGGGGAGGGGGTCATGGAGAGGGGGAGGGGGGTGGGGGAAGGGTCATGGGGAGGGGGAGGGGGCATTTGATCAAGGTTTTGTCAAGGAAACTGGTATAAGGTGACCACATCATTAGCATTGAACGCAAAATGTCACTGTAGGAATTCCCGGTATGGAAACCGCACAATAACTGGTATTTCGTATGTACTTTTCGTATGTATTTTCGTATGTATGTATGTATGTATGTATTTCGTAATGCTTCTATGTACTGGATCATCATTAATATTATATCATATCATGCTATGGATATTGTTGTAATTATTATCTCAGTCATTAGTATCATCA
>BOPN01003667.1:43546-46046 GCA_017312705.2 Penaeus japonicus | reverse complement strand
AGGAGGAAGAAGTTGAGAGAAGGAGGAGGAGGAAGAGAACGGGGGAGGAGAAGGAGGAAGAGAATGGCGGAGAAGAAGGTAGGGTAGGAAGAGGAGGAAGAAGAGGAGGGGGAGATGAAGGAAGGGCAAGAGGGGGAGGAGAAGGAGGAGGGAGGAAGAGGAAGAAGGAAGAGAAGGAGAAGGAGGAGGATCAGAAAGAAAAGATAGTTGATGTGAGAAAGAGAACGAGGAGGAGGAGGGAGGCGGAAAAGATAGAGGGAGGAGGAACAGAAAGAGAAGGAAAGAAGGAAGGAGTTAAGAAGGAAGGGAGTTGCCCCCGAGACAAAGGGAACCCAGACATCAACGCGAGACATTTCTTTCTGGAGCAAAGATCAAAATGTTCTTGGTAAAACCCCGGGCGGGAAGCGGGAAGCGGGAAGCGGGACCTCGAGCTAACGTGACACGTACGCACACATACGCACATGGATGTGGGTGCGTGTGTGTGTGTGTGTGACTTATCTACCTGTATGTGTGTGTGTGTGTGAAAGAAAGAAAGAAAGGGAGATAGAAAGAAAGAAAGAGAAAGAGAGAGAGACAGAGGCAGAGAGGAAGAAAGAGAGATAGAGAGGAAGAAAGAGAACGAGAGAGAGAGAGAGAGAGAGAGAGAAAGATAGAGAAAGAGAGACAGATAGAAACAGAGAGAGAGAGGGAGAGAGGAAGAGAGAGAGAGAGAGAGAGAGAGAGAGAGAGAGAGAGAGAGAGAGAGAGAGAGAGAGAGAGAGAGAGAGAGAGAAAGAAAGAGAGAGAAAGAAACAAAGAGAGAGAAAGAAACAAAGAGAGAAAAAGAAACAGAGAAACAGAGAGAGAAAGAAAGAGAGAGAAAGAAACAGAGAGAGAGAGAGAGAGCAGGGAGAGAGGGAGAGAAGAATAGATCTCGTCCATGCAAGGGTAACTGAGCTATAAGAACACGCTTCCGGCCAGAACAAGATGTATGCGAGGTTACCGGAGCTGTGCCGGGAATTAGAGTGACTGGGGACAGGTGACCAAGCTCGCTTCGCTGACTGCTCGCCGTCTCGCTCCTTGCCCCCCCCTCTCCCCCCTCCTCCATCCTCTTTACTCCCCCTCCCCTCCCCTTCACTCCCCTCTCTCCCCTCTCCCCCTCACTCACGGGCTCCTCGCCACAATCTTGGTCTTTTTCCTGTGTGTGTGTACTTGTATTTATACGTGTATATGTATATTTGTATGGGTATATACACTGATAGGAAGGCATATATGTATGTATATATATATATATATATATATATATATATATATATATATATATATATATATATATATATATATATACATATATATATATATATATATATATATATATATATATAAATATATATATATATATGTACACACACACACACACACACACACACACACACACACACACACACACACACATATATATATATATATATATATATATATATATATATATATATATATATATATATACATACATATATATATATGCCATATGTATATATATATATATATATATATATATATATATATATATATATATATATATATACATACACACACACACACACATCTATGTACGTCTGCTTCTGCTTATGTATGTATACATGTATCTGTGTACGTGTGTATGTATCTGCGTACATTACACATATGTATTTAAATGTATGCATGTGCGTATGCCCTTACCTTTCATGTGTCCCATTCTGGTCATGTATACCTCCTTCAAAATATTATGACCCAAGTGTTTAATGCGCGTTCATTCTTGTTTATTATGCAACATAAAACGGCAACATGCGGGCTTAAAACTGTATTGCTTGACACACTGAATGAATTTAAGATTAAGTGTTGTTATTGCTATAGTTACCATGAACTCTAAATACGATTGTTTATATCCTGTCTTGGCATTTGTTTACAAATTATGATTGGGGATTTTCTTTTTTCTGTTTTTCTACTTTATTCTTGTTTTTTCTTGGTTATTCTTCATCATACTCATCTTAATTTTTCTTCTTCTTCTCCTTTTTTTTATTTTCCTCTTTTTCTTCTATTTCTTTATTTTCTTCTCCTTCTTCTTCTTATTCTCCTTCTTCACCATCTTCTTTTTGTTCTTTTTAATTTCTTTTCTTCTTCTTCTTCTCATTCTCCTCCTACTCCTCCTCCTCCTCCCCCTCCTTTTCCTCCTCCTCCTCCTTCTTCTTCTTCTTCTCCAACTCCCTCATTATCATCCTTATTAATATCTTCTTTTTCTTCCTCTCCTCCCCTTCCTGTTCTCCTCTTACAACACATTTTCTTCCACTCATTTCCTTCCTAGATAAATCTTCTCTGCCTACCATTAAGATCTTATTCTTGTAACGAAGATGACGAGGTTGCACAGAACCAAGAGGAACGCAAAAATTAGAAGAAAAAAATCATGCCCCCCAAAAAAAAGAAAAAATAAATAAATAAAAAAAAACATCGCAACCTTGTGAAGTTCTGATCTCTTTCATCT
>BOPN01003667.1:2500-5000 GCA_017312705.2 Penaeus japonicus | reverse complement strand
GAGAAGAGAGAGAGAGAGAGAGAGAGAGAGAGAGAGAGAGAGAGAGAGAGAGAGAGAGAAAGATGTCGAGCGAGAGATGTCGAGCCGGAGAGAGAGAGTAAGAGACAGAGAGAGAGAGGGAAAGAGAGAGAAAGAGAGAGATGTCGAGCTGGAGAGAGATAGAGATAGAGAAAGATGTTGAGCGAGAGATGTCGAGCCGGAGAGAGAGCGAGCCGGAGAGAGAGAGAAAGATGTTGAGAGAAAGATGGCGAGCGAGAGATGGCGAGCCGGAGAGAGAGAGAGAAAGATGTCGAGCGAGAGATGTCGAACCGGAGAGAGAGAGATGTCGAGCGAGAGAGAGAGAGAGAGAGGTCGAGAGCGAGCGAGCGCATCGCAGACAAAGCCCCTTCGGACGGCATGTGCATCCACGTGTTCCGGTCCCGTCGCCGCCGCCGCCGCCGCTGCCGCTACCGCCGCCGGACGAAGCGCGGCGGTCGAGGGCGCATGATCGCCGGGCGTCATGGTCCGCGCGCTCGCCATGACGATGTGGCGGCGGTGGCAGGCAGTGTCATGCAACAGTGGACGCCAGGGACAGTGGCCAACCAAGAACTCCACCGCAGAACGGAGCTCTTGACTGACGGCTTGAGGCTGACTTGCTGACACTCGCGGAGCAATGGTCTCCTACCCCCCCTCACCCTCCCCCTTCCCCCCCTCCCCCTCCCCCTCCTCTCCCCCTCCCCACGAAGGAGTGCTTCCTTGGGGTGTCAGCTGAGAAATATGCATCTCTCTATCTCCTCTATCTCTGTCTGTATGTACTGTGTTTCCTTATCTCTATCTCTAGGAACTATCTCTAGGGTGCATTAATGCCTGTATCTTTGTCTATTATTGATATATATATTTATGATATATGTTGTCTGTGTATTTACATCGGATTCTGCTTATCTCTATTTTTCTCATTTATTTTCTTTTTCTATTCTATTTTTGCCTTTTTTTTTCTTTTCCTTTTTTTTTTTTTTTTTTTTTTTTTTTTTTTTTTTTTTTTTACTTACTCCTTATTTAATCTCACACGTGTCTTCCTTTCCCATTCCCTTCTCTCCTCCCGTTCCCTCCGATCACTGAATCCCTCTCCTCTTCTCGCGTCTCCCTCTCTCCCTCCCTTCGTAACACCTGCACTCGCGCGCACTCGCCCGTTTCCGTCCGTTCGTGTCCCTCTCACGAACGCCCACGAAGCATTAGTTTAATCTGGGCGCGTTTGCTGCTCTAATCTATTCCACGTGCTCGATTAAGTCCGTTCCGCGCATGGTGTGTTCTCTCCCTCTTCTCCCTCCCTCCCTCTCTCCCTCTTCTCCCTCCCTCCTTCTCTCTCTCTCTCTTTTCCCTCTCTCCCTCTCTCCCTCTTTTCCCTCCCTCCCTCTCTCCCTCTTTTCCCTCCCTCTCTCTCTCTCTCTCTCTCTCTCTCTCTCTCTCTCTCTCTCTCTCCCTCCCTCTCTCTCTCTCTCTCTCTCTCTCTCTCTCTCTCTCTCTCTCTCTCTCTCTCTCTCTCTCTCTCTCTCTCTCTCTCTCTCTCTCTCTCTCTCTCTCTCTCTCTCTCTCTCTCTCTCTCTCTCTCTCTCTCTCTCTCTTTTCCCTCTCTCCCTCCCTCTCTCCCTCTTCTCCCTCTCTCCCTCCCTCCATCTTTTACCCTCCTTCCTTTTTTTCTTCCCTTCACTCCCTCCCTCATTCTCTCCTTTCTTTCCTCTCCCCCACTCACACCCATCCTTTCTTCCTTTCTTTCTTTCCCTCCCTTCCTCCTTTCGTTTCTGTTCTCCCTCCTTTCCTTACTTCCTTACTTCTTTCTTCCCTCCCTCCCTTCCTTTCCTTCTTTCTTTACTTCCCCTCTTTCTTCTCTCTCCTCTCGTCTCCCCTTTTCTACTCCCTCCATCCTTTCTCTACCTCTTCTCTCTCTCTCTCTTTTCTCTCTTTTATCTCATGGTCCCTCCCCCTTACTTCCTTCCCCCTTTTCTCTGTATCCGCTCTCCTTTTCAGTTTCCCTTCTTCTTATCCCCTCCTCTCCTTCTCCTCCGCCCCTTCTCCGTCTTCCTCTCCACTTCCTCCAATCCCTTCCTCTCGTTTTCCTTCTTCTCTCTCTCTCTCATTCTTCTCGTTCCCTCCCTCCTACTCCCTTCCGCCCTTTCTTGTGGACTGGCCACCTGCTCCTATACTTCTTCTCCCCCCCCCACCCCCCAACCTCCTCCTCCTCCTCCTCCTCCTCTCCCACACCCTCCTCCTCCTTCTTTCCCCTAATTCCTACGCCCATATTTCGTTTCCCGGAGAAAGACCGGCTTGCACTCCCCCCTCCCCCCCCCCCCACCGAACTTACCCTCCCACGTGCAACAAACATTCCCTTCCCCTTCAACTAGCCCTCCGCGACCGCTAGCTCTCTTTTCCCTCCTTTCTCTCTCTCTCTCTCTCTCTCTCTCTCTCTCTCTCTCTCTCTCTCTCTCTCTCTCTCTCTCTCTCTCTCTCTCTCTCTCTCTCTCTC
>BOPN01003666.1:140836-145836 GCA_017312705.2 Penaeus japonicus | reverse complement strand
AAAATCTATCCCATCCATCACAACCGCAACTTTTCCCCCTTTTCCTTTTACCCCCCCCCCTCTCCCCCCACACACATCCTTTCTCTCTTTCTTTCCATCCTTCTTTTTTTAACCCCTTTTTTGACTCGACCAAAGAATAAAGTTGTGGGTACCGTGGGTGTAGAGGAGGGGAAGGGCAGGGGGGGGGGCGTTAAGAGGAGGGGGAAGGGCAGGGGGGTTGAGAGGAGGGGAAAGGGCATGGGGTTGGGGTAGGTGGAGAGAGGAGTGGGTGGGGGGGGGGTGTATATGGCCTCCAACGGCAAGAACAATAATGTGTTACTGGACAAATGATCTAAAATGTAAAGTTTGGCAGGCGCGGCACCCTAGCGGCCAGGTGGGACAGCCTGATAAACTCTTGTTCCAGATTCTTCGGCAACGTACCAGTTTACAAAATGGAAAAGTAAACGTCCCTGCCACGGGGAATGTGTTTGCTGTTTGAACGCCTATCTGGAGTAGAACTTGACTCCGACCTCTTCTTTCTTTCTTTCTTTTTTTTTTTTTTTTTCTGACTCTCTTTTTTTTCCCCTTTCTCTCTCTCTCTCTCTCTTTCTCTATCTATCTCTCAAAATCTTTTTATCTCTCTATCTCTCAATATCTCTTTATCTATCTATCCATCTCTTTCTCTCTCCAGTTTCATTTGCTATATTATTGAATATTATAATGCTTAGATAGCGAAACTACAAAATAATTTTGAATTAAACCAGGTTGATTGAAAATTCTTAATGATAGAAGAATTAACTAATGTCATCTCAGACTTAATTTCTTAACATTTATAATTTGTGCGGATAATAGAACAGTGCATTAATTCCAGATCTAAGTCAAGGCTGTTGACAATATGTTAATGCACAGTCGATGTATACGAGGCACATGAAAATTCGTCATGATATGAGAGAGAGACTTTATGAACTTGTATGGATATGAGTTGATATACATTGATGTAACCTGTATGTATATATTATGTAGGAGGGATTAGGATGAGAGAAAGAGAGAGAGAGAGAGAGAGAGAGAGAGAGAGAGAGAGAGAGAGAGAGAGAGAAAGAGAGAGAGGAAGAGAATGAAAAACGGCAATTGAAAAAGATAATGATAAGACATTGTAAGTACAAGATACTTGATTTCAAACGATACAGTGTTGAGTGTGCATTTCCAATCGACACGAGAGCACTTAAAAGCTACCAATACCTCTCTTTCTGATTCGTAAAGCCGTGTGTTAAGAGGATATCAACTTTGCAATTCACAAGAAGAAGAAAATAAGAAAATACATCCATGGAGACATACTACAGATTATAGAAGCAAATTGCATACGTGGTGAGAACATTTTATGCGAGGTAACTGTTACTTGTGGTGTCTCAGGTGAACCGGGATACCCCAAGGCTGGAGTCTTACTTCAACTGTCACAAGCAATATGAGACTCCACGAAAAGAGAGCACTTCCTGCACTGAACCCGGGTCCCTCTGGCTGGGAGAGTCAGAGACTTTACTGATGTTGAAAAGATTCAACTTGTCTAATGGTTGAAGTAAAAAAAAAAAAAAATGAAAAAGAAAAGAAAAATAGAGAGAAAAATAAAAAAAGAAAAGAAAAGAAAAAAAAGAAAAGAGAAAAAAAGAAAAAAAAAGAAAAAGAAAAAAGAAAAGAAAAGAAAAAAGAAAAAAAAAGTATGTATATATACGTATGTACATATATATAGGATTCTCATAACGGTGAGATATAAATTATACTTCTTCATAAAGTCTATGATGCATTACTTGAAGTATCATGCGCATTCCGTAGAAACCACACCACCATGTTGAATACACGCCCGTAGAAACAAGAGAGTAAAATGAATAGATGTATATCTAAGTTCTAACCTATATGTCCGTTCGGTGCAACATGTATTAAGTGAATTAAATCATCCGACATGGTTATGGCGTGACGATGTCTGTTAAAGTTGCAGAACGATAAAGATCGTGGGAGATTTAGTAGGCATGGTTTGTTAGTGTTGCAGAACGGTGCAGTTTGTGATGAAGTGAAGCATGTTTCATTGTTGTTTCATATATTCACGCGGTTGTTTCATTGGATAGACGGATGGAATTCACGCACGTGGTTTTTCGTCTTTTGTTGTGATAACGATCCTCATTTGACTATCTGCTGAGTCATAACGACCTTTGTAGGAAGTGTGTAGGAGGATTAGATATGTTGTCTTGATTCGAAAAGTAGATTCAATCGTGAAGAATCTTTGTAAGTAGCCATGAGCGACAAAAGGCTAAATAAAGAGAGAGAGAGAGAAACAGAAAGAGAAATAGAAAGATAGATAGATAGAGAGAGAGAGAGAGAGAGAGAGAGAGAGAGAAAGAGAGAGAGAGAGAGAGAGAGAGAGAGAGAGAGAGAGAGATAAAAAGAAAGAAAGAAAGAGATAGAAAGAGAAAGAGAGAAAGATATAAAAAGAGATAAAGAGAAATCGATAAAGAGATAGAAAGAGAAATCGAGAAAGAGATAGAAAGAGAGAAGAGAGGAGGAAAAAAAGGCACATTTAGCGGAATAACAGTTGAAAGAGGGGAACATCGGTGCTACCTGTTGAAGCCCCTCACATAACGCAACCGTATAAGAGGAGAAATGTGTTTTCATTTTACCAACCATAAAATGCGCGCAGGTTATCATCGGTAACTCAGTGTCAGAGAGAACGGAGATTGACAAGAATTGTTCTGTTTTTATTGGTCTTGTTGTTCATGGGTCTTATACATTATTGTTATTGTTGTAGAAGATAGTATTATCTTTTTTTTTCCTATCTGTAAAAAGATAAACAAAATCTCAAAAACGAAAGGATATAAACAAGGCTAATCTTTCTAAAAAGTTGCGGATGATAAAAAAAAAACAAAAAAAAAAAAAAACGTTGAAACTCGATTACAATTTTGATTCATCAAAGGTATGATAAACAATTATCCCATTTGAGTGATAATTCCACAGGTATCCTTTTCTAATCTCAAGAAAATTGTAACAGGGCTTAAAACAGGACACCGCACACTCACCAATTACAACATCCCCCCCTCACCCCTCCCTACCCCCCTCCCCCCGTCCCAAACCGTTTGCAAATTGGGCCAGGCATTTTAGCAGAAGCCCTTTGTATATATGAATGATACTGACAGATACTTAATCCTTTGAGCCTATAGTAATCATTGGCAGCTATGTTTACATTATTCACGGCATTGGTTTGCGTGTCAGCGAGATGGTCAACGGACGAGCCTGGCGGAGAAGAATGTTCTGGAAGGAATAGATTTCTTATCAGTGTTGATGATATGATTCTTTAGGGGGGGGGGGGATTGTGTGTGGGGGGAGGGGGGAGTTGGGAGGTTGGTTTGTGTGTGTGGGGGGGGAGGGGGTTGGTTTGTGGGGGGAGGGGGAAGTTGGGAGGTTGGTTTGTGGGGGGGAGGGGGGAGTTGGAGGGTTGGTTTGTGTGTGGGGGAGGGGGGAGTTGGGAGGTTGGTTTGTGGGGGGGGGGGGGGTTGGGAGGTTGGTTTGTGGGGAGAGGGGGTGGAGGTGTGCACTCTCGGTGGGTTGTGCAGTGTAGTTTATTTGTTAAAGTGGGATTGAGAATCTGTGTGTGTATGTATGGGAATGTATGTTTGTTTTTGTTTGTGTGTATGTGTTTGTGTGTGCTTGCGTATGTTTGTTTTTGTTTGTGTGTATGTGTTTGTGTGCTTGCGTATGTTTGTGTTTGTTTGTGTGCTTGTGTATGTTCGTGTGTGTGTGTGTGTGTGTGTGTGTGCGTGTGAGATTGCGTGTGTGTGTGTGAGATTGTGTATGTATGTGTGTGTGTGCCAATACTCATGTGTATATCTCTTTCTGTATGTCTATGTGCTTGTGTTTCTCAGCGCCCATTCAGCCTGCTTCGGCATTTCTCTTAATGAGGCGCGTGCACAAACCTGAAATTTTCCTTGCATTAGACCACGCATGATTGCATCGTTCTATGAGTTCCGCCTTCCAGCTGACTTGCTGAATTTCATCTTCAGCTTTATCAGTAAATGCCGTATGTATAGATACCGGTCACATAAAACTATAGATATAGATATGAACATACGCGTAATAAAAGATACCCAGTTTTCTTGATTTTCCTAACAAGAATTACGGATATAGTATCTGGTTTAGTTTGTTAATCAAGATTGAATTTATTTGCATTCAGAAAGTTTATGAAGTGTTGGACCTCCAAGGAAAACGGATGCAAATTCAATTCCTGATTTTTTTTATATAACCGTTGCCTCCCGGATGCTTTTCCTCCCCCCCCCCCCTCCCTCTCCCATCCACCTCTACTCTGTCCCATCTCTCTAATACCCCCCCTCCCTCTATCCCCGTTCCCATTATACGCCCTCGTTCCTCCCCTCCTCTGTCTCTTCTCCTTCCTCCCCCCTTGTCTGCTCATCTTCGCCTTCCCTCTTCCTCCCCCCCCTACCCCCATCCCATGCTCTCCACCCTCTCCTACATTCCCATCACTTTCTCTCTTCTTGTGCTCCCTCTCCCTCCCTTCTTAACCCCCCACCATCCCCTCTCCCCTTCCATGCCCGCCTCTTCCCCTCCCTTAATCTATACTTATTCTACCCCCCTCCCCCCCTCCCCATGGCTCACCATCCCCTTTTCCTTACGCCCCCCGCCCCCCACCTCGAATATATTTACGATTAACGATACCGGAATAATATCTTGATTAACAAATAATAACTCTCAGAGATGGCAATTCATATAAAAAAAACATGTTATCAACTCGCAGCATACCCGAAAATAAATATATTTAAACAAACAAACAATAAACGAAAAAGAAGTCTTAATAAACATTAAACAGTTTCAACTATTTCCTTCCATCCTTTAAAAGGGATTGAAATATACACACAAGAGATTCATTAATCGTGCACAATGACGTGGGATAATATGTCATGCCAGGTCAGAGTGTAAAAGACGCAAAATAACAACAGCAAAAAAAAAAAAAAAAAAAAAAAAAA
>BOPN01003666.1:120836-128336 GCA_017312705.2 Penaeus japonicus | reverse complement strand
GACGGGTATTGCTGGATCTTTGTGACTGGTTTAGTCTTGGTTTAAGGTTCAGTTGAGTAAATTTAGTGAGGAATTTATCAATTTGAATCTATATTGAAACCCTTAATTTCGAATTTTCTGTTAGCTAACAAAACACAATGGGTGAATGTTTACTTTAGTGCCTGTATGGAATGATAATAGTAATAGTAAGAATAGATAGATAAATAAATGCAGTAATTGATAGACCGGACGATTCTCGAAACTCTATCATTTATATAATTTCAGTCGCAAATCAGCCGTCAGTAAGTTGATTCATCAAATGAAGAAAGGAGCAGTTTGTACAGAAAGGCATTCGTTTGTACTCATGGTCTGATTCAGTTAACATTCATCTAAATATTGTACCAAAATTGTCTTCGTAGGAATAACTCAACTCTAGCTATCTTTACATGCACTCAGACTCTAATTCCAGCTTTGTCCTAGCTTACTGACACTCACTCGGAGCGCTCTTATTAAAGCTATGTCTTAGGCTACAACGTTCATCTTACTCTTTAGCTGAAACTGGAGCCTTTGGGTGACAATGTCGAGCACTCAATTTTGCTAATAATTCTGTCTCAATAATTGCATTTTCAAGGAAAATTGTGAGTTCTTATTACTAGTATATTTGGACCTATGTTATTTTTTTTATAATATTTATCATTATCATTTTTTTTTTTTTTTTTTGTAGTGTTGCACCATTTACACTCATAAAGACAAAATATTTTTCTTTATTTATGCATTTGAAAATTGTTACCATATTGGTCACAAGCCATTAATTATCAACAATTTTGGTTTAACAATAGAGGTTGAATTTATACATCTTAAAAATCAGTGTAGATCAAATATTGCGAAACTGAGTTCTGAAATAATAGTAGCGATAATCCTGATAGTAATAAAGCTCATATTGATAACAATGGCTGATATTAAAGACGATAATGATAATAACATTCAAAATAAACTACGAAAATAAAATAATTATGGTGCGTTACTTGATCAACATATGATTGTTAGCAAATTGATAATGAGTTATAAATATAATGATAATGAATTACATTATGAATATCAAAATCACATAATGATGTGATATAGTTATAATAGGTTAGATTATTAGTGATTAATTGATAATCCAGTAAATATATTATAATAAATCAGTTAATAAGATTACATAATAATAATAAATCACAAAGGCTCGATAACTCAACAGGACAGAGAGGGAGTGGGATTGTTTACCAATAGTATTTTTACCAATGTCAATCATGCAAATCAGTGAGCAAATAATAATAGTGTTATCATGAATTAAGTGTTTTGAGATACTCTCTGCACCCAGAGGACGGCACTTATGCGCAACGAGCAACTTTAGTTCTCGTGCAACTAGCACCTGAAAGATTTTCGTAGTCGACCTCCCAAAAAAGCGCTTGAGTACAGCCCTAAGATTCTGACTCGTATTTTCATACTGATGACTGACTCCATCTCCACAATCTCAGTATAGTAAGAAATGGTCAAGTTTTTTTTTTTTTTTGCAATACGAAGTCAAGAATGAATGGACGATTCGTGGGTAACTAGAGTCCATTGTAATTCGGTATTAGTAATTTGAGAAACTATGAAGAAAAAGGATTTGATATTTATTCAGCCGATCGCAGGATGACATTTATTTTTCGACATTCCTTATAGGCCCTAAAGTGTATATTTATAACGAAGTATGAATATCTTTGTCATAATCTTACAGAGGGGAAAAGTTACTGATATCAAATATATTCTTCGATAAAGAACCTTATCCATTTTATTATTGATATGTTTAGCATCAATTTTATAATCATTATTATCACTAGTGATATAGGAGGGTATATCAAGAGTAGATCTAAGAGTAGTGGTATTGTTTTGAAATGTTTAGAATTATGGAATATGTTCAGGTTGATAAGGATAAATCAAGGTAGAGTAAGGTATAATTCAAGGATATAATAAGATTTTGCATGTAGAGATATGAGTATATATTCATAGTATCAAAACAGCTAGTTTTCGATATCTTAATATTCCATTTATCTATCTAAATTTATTAAAATTTACCTTTATATCGTCATTTTTTATTCATTCACGTCAACGAGACAATTTTTACACTCGTTCTCCCGCCATAAAGAAAGATAGTGAAACTGTCATCGAGGGAGTTCTATTATCCTTGTCCTTCAGAGATTTACTTTGTAAACTGTATCGCTATTTCTGTGTTATTAGGAGTACATCGTACACTATGATTATTATATATGAGAGTCTGAGGTTCTAGTACATATTTGACATTTGAACTAGAATTAAATAAAGAACGAGTTATCGAATGATATGGCTATCATAGCAGTTTTCTTTTCTTATCATTATTTTGTATATGTCTGTTTTTATTAGTATGTCGTTAGTCATATGAGGAACGTTTTGTTGAATAATTTGATTAAAACATTTATTCAGTTGTCATTATACATTTAGCTGTTTTTTTTTTTTTTTTTTTTTTTTTTTATCACTATGTTAATTCAGATTCACTACATTTTATATTTCATTAGAATTTTTATCAATACATTATTTTTTTTTGGTTTGCAGTTGTCATTTAAGCCTTAAGCTGTAGCTCCAGGCTTGTTGGCTTTGCTTTTTATATTTTATTAGTAAGGCCCACAGCCAGTTCCTTCACTTTTAAGTCTGTTGTTTTTTATGTTTCTATTTCTGCAGATTTTGATATTTTATTTGTTTGTATAACTCTTTTTTTTCGGTTATATTTTGCTTAAGATTTATTAGTTATATATTTTTTTCAAGGTTGGGTGAACATCATGGGTAAATTGTTACACTGGAAGAAGACATTACTAATTTTTGAAATATCTCCTCACTACAACTCATCATTTAAAGAGTTTTAAGTGTATTTTTTATATTTTTTTTTTTTTTTTTTTTAAGATTTAATGCTATTACTATTGTTATTGATATACACTATCGTTATCATCAATATTATTCGGATTGTTGTTGTTTGGTGTCATCACCTCTGTAATTGTATTCAATATTAGTATCATCACTATTATATCAACATCATCACGATCACTACTACCAACACCACTTACACTACCACTACCACTTTCACCACCACCACCACTAACCGAACAGCATCACCATCATCATTATCGCCATCATTATCATCCTCATCTTTTTCATTTCTTTTCATGTAGTGAAACGGGGTTATTTGAAGAAGATTTTTAATTTCATGTTGACATTTTGGTTTGAAATTGTTTGTTTCTGTGTGTCTTGTATATTTGTATATTTCTATGTCTATATATATACTTGTGTTTAAGGGCATGTACTCCGTTGTGTTGTGTTTATCTGTAATCATAGCTACATAAAAAAAAAAATAAATAAATAAATAAACATGAAACACATAGACACGTTTATCTGTAATCATAGCTACATAAAAAAAAATGATAATAATAAAAAAAAAAAAAATAAAAAAAAAAATAAAAAAAAGCATTAAACACATAGACACGCTCATGTTTTNCACATTTTCACTACATTCGACTAGAGTGTTAAATGGTATTTTGTTGATACCACACGCGGCCGCAAGTTTTGTATTGAAACAAAGTAACGAAAATATATTAGCATCATAACTAATACATGTTGTATTATTTTTATCATCTGTACAATACATGGAATCGGAATGGTGTTTTACATCAACTGATATGGCGATGGCTCCGTGAATTCCTGTACCTGCAATTTGCTCTTGCTTGTCAAGTTTTACATTTCTTCGCAGGTTGTGTAAAACGCTAGACGCTACATGATTTTGTTCAATCAATGTACAATCACCATTATTAAAATTATACAATTTTCCAACACCGAGCTGGGTAATACTTTTACAGTGTTTATCTTTTTCTGTTACCGGTTCTCTATTTTCTCGCCAGCCACAATCCTGCGAATTTCTATAATTTAGGGTTTCCCAATTCAAACAAACAAAAACAAACGACATTACCCACACATACCATTACCGAGACCCAAGAGATCAACAGCCATCAACACACGCAATAGTATACATGGTTGAGTCGATCTTCAGCTTGCAATATCGCAACAAAGTTTCCTGTCCCTAAAATCAATTAGAACGGAGCGAGAGAGGCTTCATCTGTGCGTATCTGGCGAGAGAGATGAGCTGCGTCCGTTTTTAGCCAAGGCTGGAGACGAGATGACACCGCATATTGAGGCCGCCGCTCGTGCAATGCCGATGCAGGGGGGGGTGTTGTTGGTGTCGTTTTTTGTTGTGGTTGTTTGTGTCTCGTGTTGTTTTTTGTTGGGGTTGTTGTTGTGGTTTGTGTTGTGTTTTTTGTTGTTGTTTTTTGTTGTTTTTTGTTTGGTGTTTTGATGTTGGTTTTGTCATGTTTTTTTTTTGTTATTGTTATGATTTTTTTATTGACATATATATTTTTCAATTGTCATGTTATTTGTTATTATTGTCATGTGTTTTATTAGTAGTTGTTGTAGTAGTAGCAGATGCAGCAGCAACAGCAGCAGTAGCAATGTTGATATCATTACCATTATCATCATCTTAAATATTATGATTATTCTCATTATCCTCATGATGTTTTCTTTACTACTAGCACTATCACAATCCTCCTCTTTCTCATTATTACCATGATAATTATCATTACTTATAGTATTAGTATGATCATCATTATGATTATCAACATCATTACTATTGTTATCGTTTTATCAAAACAATTATTATCATCAATACTTTTATCATTATTATCATCACTACTATTGCTATTATTATTATCATTTTCGTCACTATTATTATCGTTTTTACCATAGCCATTATGGTTTATTTCTGTATCTGATGTCATTGTTGAAAAAACATGGTAACCCATATGGATATTAGTATGGACGGATATTACTGGATCTTTGTGTCTAGTTTAGCCTTGGTTTAAGGTTCAGTTGAGTAAATCTGGTGAGGAATTTATCAATTTGAACCTAAATTCGAACCCTTAATTTCGAATTTTCTGTCGGCTAACAAAGCACAAAGGGTAAATGTTTACTTGGAATGATAATAGTAATAATAAGAATAAATAGATAAATAAATGCAGTAATTGATAGACCGGACGATTCTCAGAACTCTATCATTTATATAATTTCAGTCGCAAATCAGCCGTCAGTAAGTTGATTCATCAAATGAAGAAAGGAGCAGTTTGTACAGAAAGGCATTCGTTTGTACTCATGGTCTGATTCAGTTAACATTCATCTAAATATTGTACCAAAATTGTCTTCGTAGGAATAACTCAACTCTAGCTATCTTTACATGCACTCAGACTCCAATTCCAGCTTTGTCCTAGCTTACTGACACTCACCCGGAGCGCTCTTATTAAAGCTATTTCTTAGGCTACAACGTTCATCTTACTCTTTAGCCGAAACTGGAGCCTTCGGGTGACAATGTCGATCACTCAATTTTGCTAATAATTCTGTCTCAATAATTGCAATTTCAAGGAAAATTGTGAGTTCTTATTACTAGTATGTTTGGACCTATGTTTTTTTTTTTTTTTATAATATTGATCATTATCATTTTTTTTTATTTTTTTTTCTTTTTTTGTAAAGTGTTTCAATTCATTTACACTCATAAAGACAAATATTTTCTGACAGTGGACGGAAATTGTTACCATTGGTCACAAGCCATTAATTATCAGCAATTTTGGTTTAACAATAGAGGTTGAATTTATACATCTTAAAAATCAGTGTAGATCAAATATTGCGAAACTGAGTTCTGAAATAATAGTAGCGATAATCCTGATAGTAATAAAGCTCATATTGATAACAATGGCTGATATTAAAGACGATAATGATAATAACATTAAAAATAAACTATGGAAATCAGATAATTATGGTGCGTTACTTGATCAACATATGATTGTTAGCAAATTGATAATGAGTTATAAATATAATGATAATGATTTACATTATGAATATCAAAATAACATAATGATGTGATATAGTTTTAATAGGTTAGATTATTAGTGATCAATTGATAATCCAGTAAATATATTATGATAAATCAGTTAATAAGATTACATAATAATAATAAATCACAAAGGCTTGATAACTCAACAGGACAGAGAGGGAGTGGGATTGTTTACCAATAATATTTTTACCCCTGTCAATCATGCAAATCAGTAAGCAAATAATAATAGCGTTATCATGAATTAAGTGTTTTGAGATACTCTATGCACCTAGAGGACTTATAGTACCAAATTAACACAAACTAGCTGTCAAGTTATATATCTTGGTGACTCGGTCGCTTGCTCGACGGCACTTCCTATGTGCAACGAGCAACTTTAGTTCTCGTGCAACTATAGCACTCAAAAGATTTTCGTAGTCGCCCCCCCCCCAAAAAAAAAAAAAAAAAAAAAAAAAATCTTATGAAGGGCCTTAGATTCTGACTCGTATTTTCATACTGATGACTGACTCCATCTCCACAATCTCAGTATAGTAAGAAAAGGTCAAGTTTTTTGTGCAATACGAAGTCAAGAATGAATGGACGATTCTTGGGTAACTAGAGTCCATTGTAATTCGGTATTAGTAATTTGAGAAACTATGAAGACAAATTATTAGAATTTTACTCAGCCGATCGCAGGATGACATTTATTTTTTCGACATTCCTTATAGGTATTAAGGTGTACATTTATAACGAAGTATGAATATCTTTGTCATAATCTTACAGAGGGGAAAAGTTGCTGATATCAAATATATTCTTTGATAAAGAACCTTATTCATTTTATTATTGATATGTTTAGCATCAATGTTATAATCATTATTATCATTACTGATAGAGGAGGGTATATCAAAAGTAGATCTAAGAGTAGTGGTATTGTTTTGAAATGTGTAGAACTATGGAATATGTTCAGGTTGATAAGGATAAATCAAGGTAGAGTAAGGTATAATTCAAGGATATAATAAGATTTTGCATGTAGAGATATGAGTATATATTCATAGTATCAAAACAGCTAGTTTTCGATATCTTAATATTCAATTTATTTATTTAAATTTTACCTTTATATCCTCATTTTTTATTCAGTTCCATGCATATCAATGTCATGTCAACGAGACAATTTTTTGATATTCCATTTATTTATTTAAATTTTACCTTTATATCCTCATTTTTTATTCAGTTCCATGCATATCAATGTCATGTCAACGAGACAGTTTCTTAATATTCCATTTATTTATTTAAATTTTACCTTTATATCCTCATTTTTTATTCAGTTCCATGCATATCAATGTCATGTCAACGAGACAATTTCTTAATGTTCCATTTATTTATTTAAAATTTACCTTTATATCATCATTTTTTATTTATTTGCATGCATTTCAATGGCACGTCAACGAGACAATTTTTACACTCGTTCTCCCGCCGTAGCGAAAGATAGTGAAACTGTCATCGAGGGAGTTCTATTATCCTTGTCCTTCAGAGATTTACTTTGCAAACTGTATCGCTAT
>BOPN01003666.1:48336-55836 GCA_017312705.2 Penaeus japonicus | reverse complement strand
TAAACTCTCGTTCTTTCTCATTTTTTCATTTTCTTCCTCTTCTCCCTCACTATCCCTTCTTTTACCACCCCCATCTCCTTCCCTCCCTCATTCTTCCTCTCCCTTCCTCTCCCCCCTCCATCACCTCTCACTTCTCGCCTTTACCTATTCCCTCCCGTCCCACTTCCTTCCCCTCTCTCTTCTCCTACCTTTTCCGTCCCCTACATCTCTCCCTCCCCACCTCTTCCCTCTTCCCTCCCCTATATTTTCCCTCCCTTCCCTCTTCCCTCCCTTCCCTCCTCCTCCCTCATCCCTCCTCCTCCCTCATCCCTCTGCTCCTTATTCACTCCGATCCCTAATTCATCCCCTTCCTATTCCCTTCCTTCTCTCTTTTCTCTTCCCTCCCTTCCCTCTCCCCTCTCCTACCTCTTCCCTCCCCTATATCTTCCTTCCCTTCCCCTTACCTCCCCTCCCTCTTCCTTCCCTTCCCCTTACCTCCCCTCCTTCTTCCCTCCTCTATCCCATCCCTCATCCCTCCCTCCTTTCGCTCTTCCCTCCCCTCCCTCTTCCCTCCCCTCCCTATTCCCTCCCCTCCCTTCCTTCCTCCCTCCCTTCCCTCTTCCCTCCCCTATATCTTCCTTCCCTCTTCCCTCTTCCCTCCTTTCCATCTTCCCTCCCCTCCCTCCTCTATAATGCAACCCTCCTGACAGCTTTACTCACATGATAGCCTTTTGACCTTGGGTAATGTGCATAGTATTATTACACTGACTACGAAATCAGAGGGTGTGGCGGCATGGCGGTGCTTTGTTAATGGTGAAGGGGGAAGGAGGAGAGAGAGAGAGGGAGAGGGAGAGAGAGAGGGGGGTAAGGAGAGGGAGAGGGGGGGTTAGAAGGAGAGAGGGGGGGAGGGAGAGGGAGAGGGAGAGGGAGAGGGAGAGGGAGAGGGAGAGAGAGAGGGAGAGGGAGAGGGAGAGGGAGAGGGAGAGGGAGAGGGAGAGGGAGAGGGAGAGGGAGAGGGAGAGGGAGAGGGAGAGGGAGAGGGAGGGGGAGAGGGAGAGGGAGAGGGAGAGGGAGAGGGAGAGGGGGGAGGGAGAGAGAGAGAGAGAGAGAGAGAGAGAGAGAGAGAGAGAGAGAGAGAGAGAAAGGATTATATTCAAAATGGTTTGGTGAATAAAGGAAGAACGGTTTTAAGTAATAAAGGGAGATTCCTTTAAGCGCCAAGGCATGTCGCTGTGTGTGTGTATACATATACATATATGTATATCACTAAATCTTTTCGTGTCTCTATATTTAACTCCTCTGAGTTTTGTTATCCTCTCTCTCTCTATATATATATCTCTCTCTCTCTCTCTCTTTCTCTCTCTCTCTCTCTCTCTCTTTCTTTACTTAATATTATTCTCTCCCAATCCCCTTCTAAACTTATTTGTAATCTACCCACCTTTTCTCTTTTCCCGTCTCCCTCTCTCACCTTTATCCTCTGTCTCTCTCTCTCACTCCCGCTCTCCATACTGTCCCTCTTCCCTCTTCCCTCTTCTGGCCTTTGCCATTTCTACCCTTCCCTGCCCCCTGACCCCCCCCACCCCACCCACCCACCCCCACCCTCTCCTTTTCCGTAGTCCCTTGTATCATTTTCACGTCCAATCTCTTTCATTGCCTTTGTTATTTTTCATTTGCTTTCCCCAGGGATCCCTACCTGTCGCCTCGAGCCATTCCCGACCCTGCGTGTCCGTTCATAATGCTTGTCGATTACCGTGTCTCGCGGACGCTAACTGTCTCTACCAATCACAACTTCAATTACCTCTCAGCGCTTTTCCGCTACGTTCATATAGCTTTTTTTTTTTTTTTTTTTTTTTCAAAGTAGGTGAACTTAAATTCCATGGTGTTCACCTGGATAAGAGAAAGGTGGGGTGGGGTGGGGGTTGGGGTAGGGATGGGGGGTGGGGGTGGGGGGTAGTGTGGGTAGGAAGGAAAGGAAGGGGAGGATGGGTGGGTCTTCTTAGATGGGGGATGTTTCTCTCTCGTCTCTCTCTTTCTCTCTCTATGTCTCTCTTTATCTCTCTCTTGCTCTCTTTATCTTTAACTTCCTCTTACTGTCTCTAACTCTCTCTATTTCTCTCTTTGTTACAGGCCCATCCTGACATTACCCCCCCCCCCATCACCACCCACATGCGGGCCCTCTCCTCTCTCATTCCCTTCTCCCTTTCCTTCTATCCGTTTCTCCCTCTCTCTCTCTCTTCCCTTCTCCCTCCCCTTCCCCCTTCTCCGCCCCCCTCTTACTCCCTTTCTCCCTTTCCTTCTCTATCTCCTTCTCCCTCCCCTTCTTCCCCCGTCTCCATCCCCTTCTTCCACCGTCTCCATCCCCTTTTACTCCTTCTTCTTCCCCTTTCTCTCTCCCTCTCCCTTCCCTATCTCCCTCTCCCTCTCCCTCCCTTTCTTCCTCTCTATCCCCTTTCTCTCTCCCTCTCCCTCTCCTCCTTCCCCTTCATCTTCTCCCTCTCTCCCTCCCTTTCTCCCTCTCCCTCCCCCTTCATCTTCTCCCTCTCCCTTCCCCACTCCCTCTCTACACCCCCCCTCCGTAAACCTCACTGTCCACAATCCCGTTGATTCTCTTGTGTGAACGTTCAAAATTTTCACATCGTTTTGGTTCTCTTTTAGGAAGAATTTGTTCCCCTACAAGTTTTTTCTTATAAACTTCACATACCTTGATTTATTTAATCGATTAATCATTATTGCTCTTATTATAATTTTTGTTATGGTTATTATTGACTCACATTATCATTAGATATAGCAACCCTTTTATTATCTTTATTATCATTAATATCATTATGATTATAATTGTTATTAATATCACTTTTATCATTATTATTAATCTTATCATCATTATCATTATCAATTATTCTATTGTCATTATTACTATTATCATTATCATTATCATTATCATTATCATTATCATCATCATCATCATAATTTGTAATAAGTATAAACCTCTTGATACCACCACTATAATCATTATCATCATTATTATCAACATTATTATCATCATAATCATTGTCATTATCACCGGTTGCAGTAGTAGTATAAGTAGGGTTGTTATCATTATCAATACTATCATTGGATATTGTTATTGCTATCTTTATCGTTATTGGTATCATGACTACTACTGTTATTATCATCATTATCATTATTATTATCATTATTCTTATTACTATCATCAATACCATTACTATTATCCTTACTTCTCACTTTTGATTATTTCTTGCTATTACTTATCATCATTATCATTATCATCATCATTATCATCATCATTCTTTATTATTGTTATCATTATCATTGTTACTGTTACAGTTATTATCATAATCGTTATAATTTTCATCATTATTGTTATCATTGTCATTATTACTCCTATCATCATTAACATCATTGTCAATATGTTTATTATCGTCATTATCATTATCATTATTATCTTATTTTTATAATTATTATTACCTGTTATTATCATTATCATGAATTTTACCATTGTTATCATCACTATTATTACCATTATTATCATTATAATTATTACCATTATTATCATTATTGTTATCATTATTATCTTTTTTAATGATTGATGACGTCATTATTGTTATTTATCATTATTAATATTATCATTATTATCATTAATCTTATTATTATTATCAACATCATTATCATTATCATTGTTATTATTATCATTATCCATATCCTCGTTTTCACTATTGCTATTATCCTCTTCATTATTATCACAACCATCATCATTATCATTATCGTTATTATTATTAATATATATTTCATTATAGTTATTAATATTGCATAATTATTACTATGATTAATGTTATTGTTAGTATTATCATTGTCATTATCATCATAATTTTGAATATCCTTATTATTGATTGTTATCATCATTATTTTTATTATAATTATAATCATTATCTTTATAATACTCATTACCATTATTATTGATATTTCTATCATAATTTTTGTTGTCACTGTAATTTTCATTACTATTGTTACTACTTTTTTCTTATCATCATAGTTATTATTATTATCCCTATTGTTATCATCTTTCTCGTTATAATTATCATCGTTATCATATTATTAATATTATCATCACTATTGTCATCATTTTATCTATTATCATTGTTCTCGATACCATTGTCATTGCTGTCATTATCATTATCATTATTGTTATCATTATCATTATTAATATTATTATTTTCATTGTCAATTTTATTATCATTATTACTGATATCGTTATTGTTTTTTTTCTTTTGTCATTCTAGTAGAAATAATGGCGATAATCATTTGTATCATTATCATTATCATCGTAATTTAAATCATTATTGTCATTGTCGTTATTGTAATTGCCAATATCAGTATCACCATCAGTCTAATATTATCAATTTAATTATGATCATCATTATTACTATTATCATCATTATAATTGTTTTCATTGTTATTATTATCACTAATATCAGAATAATTGTCATTATCAGCAATATTATCATCACAATCATTATCATTGTTAAATTCATAATCTTATCCTTATTTCCATTACGTTTATCACCCCACTTGTTATTATTATTATTATCACAATTATCATAGTTATACTAATGCTATTATTAACATTGTTGTTGTCGATGCAATTCAAAGCAATAAACGAACCTCCCTTTTTCTCTTATTTCTTTCTCTCTCTCTCTCTCTCTCTCTCTCTCTCTCTCTCTCTCTCTCTCTCTCTCTCTCTCTCTCTCTCTCTCTCTCTCTTTCTCTCTATGCCCTTTCCTATCGTAACGGTATCTTCTACACCTCTCCTTTCCCTTCTTCCTCTCCCTCTCCCCTCTCTCTTTGCTTACAACGTACCTCGATGGCCGGATTATGAATTATTTTGAGCTCCTCCACATCTCCGTTCGAACCCTAATGTTTTTTTTGTTTATTCTTATTCTATTTTCTTTTTTAGTGTGTCGGGGTGAGGTTCTGAAATTGTTTGCCACCGATTTTGCATATACAATCCCGAGCAGACTATCTTTTTTTGAACCGGTTAAAGAAGAAGAAGAAAAAATAAGATGATCCTTCATCATTCTCATATCTGGTATCTGCTACTCTCCCCTCTCAGTACCCCCTCCCCTTCACCTTCTCCTTCTTCAACTTATCTCAAGAGAAAGATCTATTAATGGGTCACAATTTGGTAAGTGAATACATCCCCATGTTCATTCAGTCCCTCACTAGATACATGTATAAGTCTACGCACATACACGCCCATATTCAAATACCCATTAGCAAGGCCAAGGCATGATCACGTTACTTTTCTTCACGCCTACCTTCGGGGTCTCTTTAACCACTTCCACGCGCCCAAAGAAAGAGAGAAAATGGGAGATGTCGGGTAGGGTAGGTGGAGAAGGGGAGGGAGAGGGGGAGGGAGAGGGGTGTATGTACTACCCCCAGTCTAACCCTCCCCCACAAGCATTCCTCTCGCATACACCTGCATGCACACAGTTCCGTCCTCACTCCTCTCGCTTCTCGCTTCTTGCCTTCTACTTCTGCCCTTGTTTCTTCCTTCCTGCTCCCCTCTCTTACCTCTCTTCATTTTCTTCGTATTTTTCGTCTGTTTTCCTACTCTATGTTCTTACTTTCATCATCACCATGGTTGTAATCATCGTTATGATTATGACATCTGCCTCATCACCAAGCAGCATCAAGTTGCTTTTCATCCTCTCCATCCTCCTACACTGTCTTCGTCCATCCTCTTTTACCCTTTTCTTTACCTACCATCACCGTCACCTCCGCCACCTCCTCTCCATCCTCCTCATATTTCCCCTCCACCTTTAATACTCCTCCGCCTTCCCTGCTTCTATTCCCTCCTTTTATTTTTGATCTTCCTCTTCCATCTCTCTCTTCTTCTCTGCTCCTCGCGCTCCTCCCCGCCCCAGCATTACAAAAAGCTAAGAACAAAGGCAGAGAGCTTTTACAGTAATTATCAATTTAGGTACACCCGCCGTTTACCTTAAGGATCTGGGACAATAGGCTCACCAAGAAGAGCACAATATGAAGTGTTGGAGTCAAGAGAGTGCCGAGCGACGAGGCACCGTGAGGGCGATGTTCCCACTCGGCCGCCGCGTGCCGATGGACCTAACGGAGGCCGTGCCTTAGTTTTACCATCAGGCTGCCTCCAGTCCGCCCGAAAGATACAGGAGAATCGGGTTCCTAAGGGTTAATATTCCAGGATTGATGTGCGCGGTGCCGAGCCTTAAAAACAATGGTTTGATGGCATGTTCATGGCCCGACCGTGTTCATAATCGGCGCAGCAGCAGCAGCAGCGACGGAGGCATCCTACCTACCCCCCCCCCCCCTACCCCCTATCCTCCGCCTCTGCCTCCTCCGTCTCCTCCCCCTCTCCCTCCCCCGCACAAAGAGTTTCTGATATGGCTACCAAGCACAAGTTTTACGAATATCTCCTCCCAACCCCTCTCGACCTCGCTACGGTGAATCCGGCCGCCACTCATTCATACTGGAAATACGCTACGATTCGGCGACGGAGGAGGAGGAGGAAGAGGAGAAGAAGAAGAAGGAAGAGGATCGGGAAGGGGGAGGGAGGGAGGGAGGGAGGGAGGGAGGGAAGGTCTTGAAATGCTACGAGACGCCGGGAAGGAGGAGGAGGTGGTGGAGGAGGAGGAGGAGGAGGAGAAGGAGGAGGAGGAGGAGGCAGGGTTTCATGACGGGAATGTTTAATTAGGGTAATGAACACATCCCTCTCTGCCCCCCTCCTCCCCTCCCCTCCCCGTGCCGTATCTCCCCCTCCCCTCCCCTTTTCCTCCCGATCATCCCTCGACGCCCGCGCCATCTATCTTTGAGTAGTTTTGGCTTTTAGAAATATGTATTTATGTTGTTCGCAATCACATGAGATACTCACGCGTTTTCCGTATGTCTTTTTTTTATGTTCAGACGGAGGATCATGAAAATGAGAACAAGAAAAATGCCCAAGAGAATAAGTGCGTGAGGGAGAGCGAGCGATTGAAAAAAAAAGTATATATATATATATATGTAGATAGAGATATGATTAAAAAGGCGAGAGGGAAAGGGAGACGGGATGGCGGGGAAGGAGGGGAGATGGGCGCACGAGAGAAAGAAAGGCCTCAGACAAGTAGGCGAACAAATAGCGAGGCAGATAGATAGATAGGCAGAAAGACAGACAAACGTACAATCATTTTTTTTTTTTTTTCACGAGAGATACAGGTTAAGAAATCCTAGTAGATATCCTTATATATGGGACTTTTACCCCTCATGACTGTGCCCTCGGTACTGTGTCAGCAATGAGAAAGAAAGTTACTGTGAAATCTCTCTATTAGTATCACGAAAACTAAAAACTGCTAGAATACTGAGAGAAGTGACACAAGGTAGCATATAAGGGGATAAGTATGATATTTCTTTATTTCCTCCCCAAAGCACTGCACATTCTCTTTTTTTTTTATAAAATTGGACAAAGTAATATTGGAAGATTGTTAATGATTG
>BOPN01003666.1:27500-30000 GCA_017312705.2 Penaeus japonicus | reverse complement strand
CTCTCTCCTATTCCTCTTCCCTTCCCCTATCTCTCTCCTCTTCCTCTTCCCTTCACCTTCCTCCCTCCTCCTCCTCTTCCCTTACTCCTCCTCTTCCCATTCCTCCCTCTTTCTCCTTTTCCTTGTCCCTCCTCCTCCTCTTCCTCCCTCCTCTTCCTCTTCCCTTCCCTTATCTCCCTCCTCTTCTTCTTCCCTTCTCCTTCCTCCCTCCTTCTTCTCTTCACTTCCTCCTTTTCTTTCCCTTCCTCCGTCCTCCCTCTTCCTCCTCTTCCCCTGCTACTCTTTCCCTTAACCCTCCTCCCGCCACCTTTTCTTCCCTTCCTCCCTCCTCCTCTTCCCCTTCCTCCCTCCTCCTCTTCCCCTTCCTCCCTTCCCCTTTCCCCCCTCCTCCCTCCTCTCCCACCGAAACGAAAAAAGAAGAAAAAAAAAGAAAAATGCGAAGCTGGAAAAAATTATAATAATGAAAAAAGCGAAATGAACTCATAAATCTAGGCTCGTTTCCATATCTGATTCCATATTGTCTCGTCTGCATACATTCCTAGCCTTCCTTGATTAAACTATTTAGTCTATCCTTATTTAACCCGGGAATTCCTGCTCCCCCTTCCTCCCTTCCCCCCTTCCCCCCTTTCTCCCCCGTACTGGCTCCCCTACCTCTCTCTTCCTTCGCTCTCCTCCTCTCTTCTTTATTTTATTCCTTTCTCTTTCTTTCTCTCTTTCTCTCTATTTCTCTCCTTCCTCTCTCTATACATCTTCCTTCTGTCCCCGTTCTCTCTTCTATCACTCCCTTCTTTCTATTTCCTCCTTCTCCTCCTTTTCCATTTCTCCTCCCCCCCCCCCCCTTTCTATTTTCTTCTTCCTTTCTCCCTTCCCTCTCTCAATTTCTTCCCCCTTCCTCTCTCGCTCCTTCCTTCTCCTCACTCTATGTACCTGTCTGTCTTTTTGCTTTTCTCTCTCTTTTTATCTCTTTCTCTTTCTCTCTGTTTCTCTCTCTGTGTGTGTCTCTCTATTCATCTATCTATCTGTCTGTTTGTCTATCTATCTCTCTATCTATCTCTCACTCTATCTCTCTCTCTTTCTCTCTCTCTCTTTCTATCTCTCACTCTCCCTCTATCTCTTTCTTTCTCTCTAACTCCTTACCCCCCCCCCCCCCCCCATAGCCCATACCTTTCTTCCTCCCCGCCCTGTCTGATATTACCGGCTTAACAAGATCCGGATAACAGCGCTATGATGAACCTTAATTCGGATAATAATTCGAACGAACACCGCGGGTAACCGGCTGGGGGGTAAGAGAAGGGGGAGTGGTTGGAGGGGGGCTGGGGGGATAAATTTGGTTACGCCCCATGAGGGAAGGGGAGTAGGTGAGGGGGGAGTAGACTTGGGAAGGGTTAGAGGCATAGAGAGAGAGAGAGAGAGAGAGAGAGAGAGAGAGAGAGAGATGAATAGGAGGCGTTAGATAGAGGGGGGTAAGTGGTGGCTAAGGGTAGGGGGGAGAAGACTATGGGTGGAGAGGGATGTGGAAGGGGAAGGGCAGAGGGGAGGGACCCAACAGGACAGCATTAGAAAGAAAGGGGGTGGGGGGGGGTGTCGAGGAGAGGTAAGTAGTAGTAGGATAATGCCAGAAAAGGGTGGAGATTGAACTGAAGGAAGGGGGAGGTGGGGGACGAATAGGAGATAGGAGAAGGGGGAGGTGAGGTAAGATGTTGGTTAGAATGACGGGGGTGACTAGGAAGATGGCGTATAGAGGGAGGAGGGAAAGGAAGATGGCGTATAGAGGGAGGAGGGAGGAGGGAGACGAATAGGGGAACGAGGTAAGTAATGATTGGGAAGACGAAAAAAAAGGGAAGGGGGGGGACATATAAATATACATTAAAAAGGGGTAAGGGCAAAGTAACGAGCATTAAAGTAGAGGAAAAGATGGTTGAACAGATAACCAGCTGGAGCATTAGGATATGACCATAAACAACCTGGTAAAATTATATCTAATATGACATAAAGGAGACTAGAGAGGTCGTACCTACTACCGCAGTCTCGTAGTTACCGTAAGTTGTATGGGACAAAGAGTAGTATAAATGATTATATTTCTTTCTCTTTTTTTCTTTTTTTTTTTTTTTCTTTTTTTAGGTTTTCTTCTCGCTTACGTCAGTTTTTTCTTTTCTTTTCTTTTTCCTTTAATGTATATTTGAGGAGATCATGAGACGAAAAGCATTTCTGTAATTTTTTTTGGTATCATTAACACCATTTCTTTCTTGCTATCTTTTTCATATCTTTTATTTAAAAAAATCATTCTGAACATAATGGCCATCGATGAATTAATGATACAAGCAATGATAAAAGTAACGTTGCTAATACTGCTTCCGTTAATCATGATTACGATGGAGATGTTTATATCGACGTTAAAGCTCTATGATTATGATTATGAAGTAAATAACATTGATGATAATGGGGTCACTGACGATTGCTACAGTGAGGATAATGGTGGTGGTGATGCTGGAGAAGATGG
>BOPN01003666.1:15000-17500 GCA_017312705.2 Penaeus japonicus | reverse complement strand
TGACTGTGCCTCGAGCGCTTGGGCGAGTACCAGTCGGCTCCTTTCCAATGAGATGGAGTCGGCTCTCGGATTTTGCCTCTCTTCTCTCTCTATTTCTCTCTTTCTCTCGTTCGGTTTTCGGGGGGGGATCTATTCTGTTTGTCTCTTTATTTCTTTCGTTCTCTCTCTCTCGGTCTCTCTTTCGTTCTCTCTCTCGGTCTCTCTCTCTTTTTCTTTCTCTCGGTTTCTCTCTCTCTCTCTCTCTCTCTCTCTCTATCTATCTATCTATCTATCTATCTATCTTTCTCTCTTTCTCTCTCTCTCTCTTTCTCTCTCTCTCACTATCTTTTTCTCTCTCGCTCTCCCTAACTCTCTGAATTCTAAAAGACCATTCCTTATTCTTTTAAATCACGTTCTCACATAGAGTTATCATCCTCTTCTCCTCTTTTCTCCTTCATCTATTTTGCACACACTCACGTTCGCTAAAACCGCCTCACTTCCCGCCAATCATATTCAATCGAATGACGTCATCCGCCGGAATTGTATGTCTTGGCGATGAGAATAGCTACAGGTGCGCTGACTTGTGTTCACTAACGCTATTATTGTTCTCTTGGCTGTGTAGAGAATCCTGTTGAACTGTAGCTTAGCCATTTCTGAACTACTGTAACACCATTGTTGAACGGTCAGTGGTGCGGCTATACTATTTCACTGTTGCGTTTCAGCCAGGAATAGTTGCCGTGTCATTGATATATATGTATAAATATATATATAGAGATTTTTTTTTCTTCTGATTTATTTCATTCGCAAAGCTGCTGTATTTCCAGCTGTAACGTTGCTTTATTGGTTTTGCGTGGCCGCTAACAGTCCCCTCTCTTCCCCGTCCCCACTAAAAAGGTAGGCTTACCTCTCCCTCCCACTTCAATCCTTTATTCCCAAACACCCTCCGCCTCCTCCTCTTCCCCTCCCTCCCTATCTCCTACTACCTCCCTTCCTTCCCCTTTTCCCGAGTCCCCTCCTCTGTCCTCCCTTCCTTTCTCCTCTCCTCCTCCCTTCACCTTCCCTTTCTACTCTTCCCTTCCCCTCCCTTCCCTCTCCCTTTCTACTCCTTCCTCCTCCTCCCTCCTATCCCCTTCCTTTTCAACTCCTTCTTCCTGCTCCCTACCTTCCTTTCCTCCTCCCTTCCCTCCCCTCCCTCCCCACCCTCTCCAACACCACCCCAACCTCCCGTTTCTGTAACTCTCACTCATCTCGTGTGCTCTTCCCCTCCTTTTCTCATTTCTCATGCTATCACTGCGTCTTTATTCTTAACCCTGATGTAACTTAGCTTGCCATAGCTCTCCCTCACTTCATTGATTTAGTCCCATTTACATCCCCTGTGGTGCTCTAGATTTAACGCAGCTCCCCTTACCACATTTACAAAGCTTTCCTCTTCTGTGAGTATATTTCATTCACTTCGTCTTAAATTCGTCTAAACACCTCTGTCACTTAAGTCCCATCGAAGCTTAATCTCCCTAATTTACCCTTAACTTCATCAACTGTATCCCTTATTATCTTAAAGTATACTTACCATCCTCACACATACCTCCCTTACACTTTCACCTACACCCTAATATATACCCTAGAACACTCTCACCCTCACTAACATACTAACACTGGTATTATTAAATTCCGAAAGGGCCCCAAAACTCTCTCGTTTGAATTGGTACCCTTAAGGAAGGACCCTTAAAATGTTGGTATCTTTAAACTTTTTTTGCACTTGCACTTGGCAATACTGGTAAAATTCGTTAGAAAATATGTTGCCTCTTAGATAAGATTTATATAATATATCCTGTTTGATATCAATGAGATTTTATTTTATTTGTTAGTGTCATTCAGCATTCATGTGGCAATAAGATTTGGAATAAGATATAAGAAAACAATAATAAAAGATTTGAATGAATGGAACATGTTTGCATTACAAGAACAAGGAAGCTATGATAAAAAACTATGAATGAAAATTAATTTGTCTCTTAGTCCAGTCAATAGATAAGAGGAATGTAATCTGCCTGTTTATTTATCTATTTTTATTTTTATCCTTTTTTTTGAGCGAAAGTCAAACATTCAAGAAATATGATAAATGATAAGTAATGACCATGGACATTCGGTTACAATAGAAAGGACACAAATGAAATAAAATCAAGTTTTACTAACAATCAAACTAGAAAATACAAAGCAGTGCCAGCTCAGTGGTAGGCTGTGTATCTTCATGACAAGTTTCTTATAACATCATATATGTTGTTGCTTTAATGCGCGTTGTGTAGATTACAAGAATTGTCAAAAAAGGAATGAAATATTAATTAAATAATTCAATGCGTCTTATATTCTTTAGATTTTGATTTTTAACCTTTAAACATCTCAATGCATGAGCGTTGTCATATCCACTCATATAAGACAAGTTTAACTATATCAAAAAGGATAATGGATGATAAATGGGTTCAGCTAAGGTTCCCCACACCCTTCCTTAGCTAATAAACACCCTAAA